>JAABKK020019097.1:6928-19169 GCA_011634745.2 Catotricha subobsoleta | reverse complement strand
AGAAATCTTGGCTGAGCGGTACCATGTTTTCCTGTGTTTTGAATTCATAGACGTCATAAAGTCATGAACCGCCTTAAGACTATCAATATTTGATGCTTTCGTTAATTTTTTGACCGATAACTCTAGAAGAATAATATTTTAATACTGACGGTCACAAACAAACGAAAATCCTTTTGCAGGTAAATATATAAATAATTGAAAATGAACATTTTGTTCATTTATCCAACATTCAGTCATTTCAGATAAGCAGCTAAAAATTATTAATTTGCAATTATTATGGATACAAACCAAAGTATAGATATAAACATTAAACAACTGCACTCTGTCTCTACTACTAGTCTCGAAAATTTCTTTAGTCTGTGACACTAAACGAAATTTATTGGATTTTTCGAACGAAAAGCTCCGATCTTTGACAAGTGTGGCTTATTACATCACAATAAATCATTGTTACAATCTTCTGAAAGCGTGACTAACAGTGAAAAGTTGTATTTTGTACTTTCCTATCAGGTGCTATTGTTTTAATATTAATATAAATAACTGAATGATTTGCAATATTTTTTATTACAATTCAATTCAAGTTGTTTAAAATATTTTATAAAATAATAGGTGAGTCCAAAATCTTATAAATATAGTGTCAGAATCATTCATACATTAAAAATAATGTACCTTACTTCTTTTGTTTTGTGATTTATTTAATTACTACGTATATAATTTTTTTTTAAATTTCGCTAAGCAGAAAACACTAAAGTTGTATAGAGATCAAGGTCGTATGTTTACTGAGCTTATGCATTTAATTAGTTTTATCTTTGTGCACGAATACACAAGGTTTTATTAATAATTATATTGTGATTTGTACAAAATTCTATTACTTATATAATTTATTTCAAATTTGATTGTAATAAAATTACTTTCAGCCTTCAGACCGAAAAACACAAAAAAAAAAAAATAGAAATGTTAAAGCATTATTCAAATGTTCGATCGGTTTTCGTAGGATTGAGGTCAACTACAAAATCACAACTGCAATTACCGCCCCAACGATGGCAAACAACTGCGATATGTCCAAATGCGGCAAAAAAAATAAATTCCTTGGAGGTAAAAGAGAATCTATTTTGTATAAACTTAAACATATTAAATGAATAAACGAAATAGTTTTTCTAATTGTTCTTAAAGGCTGAGGAAATTCAAATAAAAGTGCCATGGGGAATTATAGCTGGAAAATGGTGGGGTCCACAAAATGTACGTCCAATTATTGCATTACATGGTTGGCAAGATAATGCCGGTACATTTGATACTCTAATTCCCTTATTGCCATCACACGTAAGTTACCTTGCATTAGATTTACCTGGTCATGGCCTCTCCTCACGCATCCCTGATGGATTGTTTTATTCAACACATGACATACTTAATCTTTTGAATAATATTCGTGCGCAACATAAATGGGATAAATTATCAATACTTGCTCATTCGATGGGTTCAACGATCTCATTTCTATTTGCGAGTGCATTTCCTGATCGTTGTGATTTACTAATTGGTTTAGATGCCCTTAAACCGCAACAAACCAGCACAGATAAAGTTATTAAACATTTAGTTAAAATGGTAGATGATTTTCCGATTGTCAATAAACGTAATCAGCAACAATTAGAACCACCCAGCTATTCATATGATGAGATTATTGAAAGATGGGCAAAGGGAACTGGTAATTCAATAACCAAAGAAACGGCACCGATATTAATGAAACGTGCCATACAACCATCAAAACTCGATCCAAACAAATTTTATTTTACACGGGATAGCAGATTAAAAATATATAATTTTGCTGGAATATCACATGATGTTTGTTTAGCATTAGCTAAACGAATAACAGCACCATATTTATTTATTAAAGCCGATCGTTCACCATTTTATGAAGATAAACGATATTTTGATGAAACGATTGATATTTTAAAGAAATCCAATCCCAAATTTATATTGTCCAGAGTCGATAGTACTCATCATGTTCACTTAACTGAACCAACATTAATTAGTGATCGTTTATCAGAGTTTATTATAAAGTATCGACCACCAGCAGATACTTATATTGATTAAAATTTTGATATAATATGATTTTAACATTTCTTTTTTTTTTCTTTTGTTTTCTTATAAAATGCTAGTCTGGCTAAAATAATTTAAGTATTGTTTCTTTTAAGATATTCAAGATTTTCGAGAATATCTATTTTACGTTAAGTCATTCTCATTATTAAAATGTTGTCACTTAAAATTATAAGTCACTTCTTTATTTATTTGTTTTCCTGAATATGATATACTGTTATAATTTATATTTTTGTTAACTAATTGTAAATTAAAAAGAAAAGTATAATATATTATATAATACTTTATTGTATTAAATTATGTACAAATATTGTTATCAATGTTATTTTTATGCATAGATAAAATAGAGGTAGAGGTTTGGGAAACGTCCTTTATATGTCGTGTCAACCATTCTTGTTTTGAATGGAACAAAATAATAGTTACTGCCAACTATGTACATTGTACATCAATCCATACAAAATTACAAAAGTTTCTACGACATATGACACTATTTTTTATGATTTTTTCTTTTATCGGTATGTCTTATTAAATATTTTTTTTATTTAATTTTAGGTTACCCGTTTATTTATTTTATAAAAACTATAAAAAAAAAATGGTAAATTCTATCAAAAATAACATTCCTGTAGAGGAAATTGAAATAGAATTTCCATGGGGTTCATTAGCTGGAAAATGGTGGGGCTCAAAAGATATACGTCCAATAGTTGTATTGCATGGTTGGCAAGATAATGCTGGTTCATTTGATACTCTAATTCCCTTATTGCCATCACACGTAAGTTATTTAGCTTTAGATTTACCTGGACATGGTTTGTCATCAAGAATACCAGACGGAATGTTTTACCATTCACTTGATATTGTACACACTTTAAATTATATATGTAAACATTTTAAATGGGATCGAATATCAATTATGGCACATTCAATGGGTTCCATAATAGCTTTTATATATGCAGCCGTATTTCCACAAAACATTGATTTATTAATTGGTTTGGATACATTAAAGCCTCAGGTTCGTCTGCCACATGTTATCGTCAATATATTGCATTACAAAAGTTTAAATGTTTTATTGGCTGATGAACGTAATCGTGATACTACAACTGAGCCACCATGCTACACGTATCCAGAATTAATAGAGAGATTAGTAGAGGGCACAAATGGTTCGGTGACAGCAGATAGTGCATCATTCCTATTGAAACGTAATATTAAACCATCATTAAATTTTCCAGACAAATATTATTTTTCACGTGACAGTCGCATTAAGTATATTCATGAAACGTATTTCGATCAAAAATTATGTATGGAATTGGCTAGACGTATTAAAGCACCACATTTATATATTAAAGCATCGGATGCTATATTTAAGGAACATCAAAAAAATATCGACGAAGCGGTAAAGGTATTAAAAAGAAATCCACATTTTCAAATGCATTATGTTAAGGGTACACATCATGTACATTTAAATAATCCGGAACGAATAGCAGATATTATTTCTGCTTTTATTCGAAAATATCGACCAGCATTAGAAAAGAATGCGTCGACATTGACAAGTAAACTGTAGTGCTTATGATTTATTGTGGCGATCGAATAATATAAATATTAGCTTAAATATTTATAGAGATTAATTTTACTTATTAAATTTTTGTTTAAAATGTTTTATATCCAACAAAATTTGATTTTCTAATTCATTTACTAGATATGAGCAAATGGTTGATTAAATTTGATTTTTGCTTCGTCAAAAAAAAAAAAAAAATATGTGAATACTCACTTTTTAATTAAATTGATTTCTTTGGAAAAATAAATAAATTAAAAAACATTTGCTTTGCTTGTAAGTTCGTAATTCCTTGTGAATTTTATACGAATACCTTTCTTTTTTTTAATCATAACGAAGTATTCAAATTTCCATAATACAACTGTTGTGTAATGGATATTAATAACAAAACAAAAACATCGTTTAGTATTTATAAGCAATAAAATATCTATATTATTAATTATTGTTTCATATGCACTTAAAATAAAAAAAAGAAGAAAAGTGTACGTAATCATTTTATTTTGTTACACAATTAATTATTGAATTGCACGTAAATAAGTTTTAGACAGTGATTTTGTATTTAAAAAAATTAAAAAAAAATTATATTAATGTGTGCAACAAAATAAAAAACAAAATCACACACTTAAAATTATTTGCACACATTACGGTTAACAACTTAATTTATTGTATTCTAAAGAGAGGTTGCTTCTTTTAAATACATTATTTACTATTTTAAATATAATACATTTATATTCAACAATAATTACTATATATAATTAATTAGGACATTATTATTATTATTATTTTTTTTTTTTTTGTAATAAGTGGCGTTTAATAAATATATTATTTATGTTGAATATGAACAAATAGTTTTTTTTTTCTTATTTCATTTATTACACAATTAATATAAATCGATCGTATAGTCTAATTGAAATGGAATTTTCCTTAATTACAAAATGGACTATTAGAAGTTTAGTGAAAAGTGTGGCTCAGAGTCATAGTAACATATATAGGGGAAGTGAGTATAACTATATTGCCTGTTGAATGATTGATTTCATTTATTAATATTTGAAAATACTATGTTTATAATTTTAAATATCATTTCATCTATTCTGAATTATAGATTTCTTATTATAGAACAACTACCTAAATTCATATAGATAGTTTTCGTCTAAACGAAAATGATATTTTATTAAGCAGATAAATAGAAAATTGAATTATAGTCATGATAAATTGATATAAAACTATCCTAAAAATTATTCTACTATACGATCACTATAATAGTTTAAATGGTGTTAATTATCATTCGCATTACAACATTTTAATACAGTTTTATTTTACTTGAAATTATAATTTTTTTTTTTTTTTAAATTTTTGTCTATAAATAATATTTTGCGTCAAATGCCAAGAATTAAATTCATTGTGTTCTTATAATATCTAATATTTTTGAGATGATATATAGACCATCTCAAATATTTTAAGTAGCATAGCACTTATTATTTGGAAAATATGCATATTTTGAATGTTAGAAACGGACTTAAAAGTATTGAGTGTGATTTGGTGACCAATATTATTATAATCAATAAATGAATTTCAAATATAGGCGCTTCTGATTAATTAACTCCACGATGAGTTCAATATGTCTTAATATGTCTTAAGAACTCGTACACAATAAGTATTTATGATAACTTTTAAATTTACCCGAAAATACTTTGGATTTATCGAAACGTCTATAAAAAAAAAAAATTTCTATTACATATTTGAATTTATTTTTAAGCTTTTAATAGGACCATCTCCAAAACTCAACAAAAACTAAGATTTGTTATTTGTTTAATTTTCATGGTCAATAGTCTAATTACTAATTTGAATAATTTAAAATAACAAATGGGCGATGAATTAAAGTATTTTCAAAGCAGAATCACACTGTATAGCATACGGCATACTACATTTTAACTCAATTTATAAATTTTTGCTAGCCTAAAGTAAAAAATCGCTTTAAAAAAATACACTAAAAATCAAGATTAAAATCAAAAAGAAATATCCGAATTTGCTTTCTTACAAAAATCAACTTGATAACTAAAAAATTAAAATAAAACGTACATTTTTAATATATATTTTTTTAAATGTTAAGTAATTATTAACTTTTAATATTTTATTTATTTTTACAATTAAATCTAATTTATATTGCATTACATGCCTTTTAAATAATATAAAATCAATGAGTTTTAAATATTCGCTTTCTTCATAATTTTAAATTTTAATATTTTTATGTGTAAATAGGTAAGTAGTTAACGTGTGGAAAACATCCAAAATGAAAAATAATACAATAAATATTTCTAAAAAATTTATAACTATTTAATACTTTTTCACCAATCGTACTCAAAATGACGATGGAAATTTTATAATTTTAAACAAATGAATGAAATAACTAAATAAATAAATATTCTTAAATATTACAATTAAATAACAAAACAGCTAAATAATTTACCTAAAGGAATGAAAAGAAAATAATTTGTTGTTGTTATTTTTAAGTACATTTGCGAATTGCTGGCACTAAATCGTACCTTCATTACATTTGAGTATTCGGACGAGCTGGTAAAGGCGGTGGCCCAGATCGTTGTGGTACCTTTGGGGGTTCATTAGCATTTTTAAAAGGTGGTTGACGTCGAGATGGTAATGGGGGTGGTGTACCTACTGCTCTTGGTGTTGGCGGTGACGGTGCTGATCTAGTGACAATGCTGCTGCTTTTGTTAGGACTAGACATAACTCCTTTTGTATTTACATCTAAATCATACAGAGAGTCTTGTGATGGGGGTGGTGGTGGTGGCTCACGAGGTTTTGGAATGTACTGTTTATAAATTTAATGAAATTTAAATAATTATAATTTGATCAGCTTATAAATTGAATACTTACAACGTCATCATTAATTTCCTCATAAATTGCGGATGAATCTTGATCTTGTAAATGCATTGACTGTATTGGTGGCATCGATGATGGTAATTGTGAAGGTTCGTTAACTGGACTAGATGTAGATGAATTACTTGATCTAGTTGATGTGGGTGACGAAGTCTGATAGCTAACTCCAGCGTTTTGATTTGATTGTTGACGCTGCTGTGAAATGGGTGACAACGGTTTAACATTTGATATTTTCGCATCGCCATGAGAAACAGGAATAACACTTATAACACCAGCCTTTGGAATATGTTTTGGTGTTGTTGGAGGTGGTGGTCTATTTGGCGGTGGTTTGGATGTTGGACTCTTTGGTCTGCTTGGTGGTACTTTCGGTATTCCTAAGCTGTTATAGTCTCCACCGCCCGCTTAATTTGAAATAATAAACAAAGTATAAAACATTAATCAATTTTCTCTACAAATTTTTAAATTTTAAGTAAAGTCTAACTTACATATTGGTGACAAACTACATAGTTGTACTGTATTTGTGGTGCACAATGCGATTTCACGTTCAACTTGACTTATCCAATTTTCAGTTTTTAAATTGAAATGAAATTGTATACCACAAATGCAAACAGATTTCTTTTGAACGGCTGTTAAAGCCGATTGACCATCGCGGAATGTTACCCACATTGTTTCTCCGACAAAACGAACCAAAGTAACTTCACCAATCAAACCTAATTCTTGAATTATATTGCCTGTAATATCTTCATCGTAAATGCTGGCACCGTCTTCATCATCTGAAGCATTTGCGTCAGCCTAAAAGTGATTATTCATCACGAACAAATAGAATTATTTTTCAAAAATTAGAATTACTTTAAACTATAAATTTAAAAAATCATATATACATGAATAACAATTGTGCAATCAAAAGGTCCTAAATCACGGATAACGTCATAAAAAACTTGTTGCCTGCGATTTGGATCAATTTGTGATATTTCCACATCTATTATAGCAATGACTGGACGATGATCACTTTGTTTTAACTCAGCTCGTCCATAATGTATTAGTTTGCCACTAGACCAATCATATACGGCATCATTAGCATCTTGAATAGTCTTACGTCGCCGCCATAACACACGATCAGTCCATGCCGGTGCACGACATTTTTCACTTGTATCATAATCTTCACTAAATAAATCATATTTATATGTTGGCGGAAATGTTATATCACCTTCAATAAAGTCATTAAACACACTGCCCGATTCTTTTTGAACCGTTAATTGATCTTTCTCTAGAATCGGTCCTAACTGATTTAGTTTTATTAATTCCTTTAATTCTTCTTTGTCCATATCAATACGATAATTAAAATCACCACACCAAAATACGTAGTCATGTGATTTTAGTGAACGACCCTGAAATATTAAAACGTCAAAATTTATTAAAAACATACCGCGATTTTTTCTTAGTTCAACTCACCATTGGAAATGCAATTTTTCTGGTGATTTCAGCATAATCAGCATTACGTTCAGCAACTTGTGATTGACCAGCAGCAAAGTGGGCACAAACAAAACACATTGATGTACCATACAAAACGAAACGTATTGCTGCAGCCCCTTTGTTTCCGGTTGCTCCACCCAATCCAGTTTTAACACAATCTACCGCAACGTCACGTATATGTTTTGCATGGTCTGGTCGTATAAAAACGTATAAGCAAACGCCAACTAATTGCTGATAGGTTAATAATGTGTATGGTTGATCTCGTGACAATGTACGTTGTAGCTCCTCAGCCCATGCCTTTGCATTATCTGAACTAGCCGCCATAATATTACTAGCATTTAAATCCACTATTTCTTGAAAACCGATTGCAAATATGTCACAAGGCTCTGTGGTGCCATCTTCTGGGTGACTAAAATCTACTAATGCTGATTTGATCATTAGGAAAACAAAATTAGTAAAATTAATTGATTTTTTAGAATAGTTAAATATAAAAATAAAATTGAAATTTACATCGTGACCGTGCCATTTGATGTGAGTCCAATAACCAATCCGCTAATGATAAATCTTTATAGACAACACTTCGAAAATGTTTGCCGCCATTTACATTGTAAGTGGCAACGCCCACTCGTATTTCGAGTGGGTTTATAAATTCATTGTAACGATTACACATTTCTCGTAATACAGGCGTCGGAGCTGAGGGAAAAATAAACCATTTTTATAATAAATATTAATGCCACTGTAATGTGCAAATATTTTTTAGATATGTACTTACCATGCAATAAATTGGATGGTAGTAGAATACGTGCACGATCAGCCAATTCAGAGCTCAATGTTGAACCAACTAATAGTATGTCAATTGCCTCTTGTTTTGAATTATCCAATAGATTATTTTGTATTGTTCTAGCAGCTGATCTTGCCCCATCCATCAACTAACAATATTGAAATTTTAATATACTGAATTTAAAACTCATCCGATTAATAAAATACCTTCGAGCCACCTTGTATTGCACCAGTTCCAGCATAAATTTTACTAACTTCATTTCCATTATTCACCCACATTTGCCGAAACACTTCTTCAAAGCGTGATAAAGTTTGTTTTTTATCAGCAAAGTTAAGTAATTGTATTTGATCAGAAAGAACATCCAGTCCTAAAAATGTTTGCACGCAATTTGTACGGTCCAAACAATCCAAGCAATTTGTGCGAATTGTTCCACGCTGCTCTCTGCAATGCAAAAAGTAGAATATTTTTGGTTTTTTATGTGTTTCATATACACATTTTCTTAATTCACTTACCTCAACACATTTTCATTACTAATGTGAAAAATATCAAATAGTGAGCAGCATGAATCAAGTCGTGATTTTAGTTTTGATAGAGCAGCAACATTACCACCTCGACATTCCTGATGATAATCAAAAACAATATGTGGAACGTCGCCAGCATGTTGCGACTCCTTGTGATGACGTTGAAATTCATTGCTAAGCATTGCTTCGCCTTCTTTGCTGCCAATTAAACTAGTTCCCAATAAATTCACAATCACTTGTTGACCATAACGTTGCTTCATCATAGACATATGTAGATCAAATGCCGAAATGGATGATTCAAATCCACGCGACATTTTCACTTTATGTGAACCAACTTGAACTCCAGGCTGCTCCCAAAATAATGGTACTGAACCACGTGTCTGCACGTACGATGTGCATTCCGTATCCAAATAAATAACTTGTTCAGTTTCAACAAAATTCGCTACATGTCCCTCATCATTTGTACCACGAACATTAAATCGTGTACCAGCCCGTTCACAGCTCAACCGCGATATAATAGCTGCACGTGCTTGTCGACTTCCAGCATATACAGTACGAATTTCAACGGAACCACACATAGCTTTTAACAGCCAAAAAGAACAATCAACCCCATAACGCAAAAAATGAATGTGCAACATACGATTCCAAAAGAATCGGTTATCAGTTTCGGTAGTCTTTCGTCGACGTTGAGCGCATAATGTTAGATCAAAGGAATTATGTGGAGAGATTGATGTATTTCCAGCAGCACTATTCCACGAAAAATAAAAAGTGCCTGAATTTAGGACTTTTCGAACCTGTTTTTTAGAAACAGCAGCATTTATTATTTGAACAAATTTTTTTTTCATTTTTCTAATCTATAATATTTCATTGAAGAATTGCAAAATGTTTGTAAGTGCATACATACAATATTTATAATGTCTTTAAATCGCATAATTTCTACTTCATTGAAAAAACAATAAAATAAAAATCACTTTTCATGAAAATATAAAAAAATATAAAGAATGTGATGTACAAACATCTTAAACATACCTCAGCTACTTTATCCTCACCCGGTGTTTGAAATTGCAACGAAATAAATTGCGTTTGTGTGACACGAAATATCTCAACATCACTAATTTTTCCAACCGAAAAGCAACCAGTTACCAACACTAAATACAATACAGATGTTTCACCAGCATTTACTTGCAATACACCCAAACAGCCGTAAGCATCCGCGATTTTTATATATTGCTTTTTAATTGTTTCCAATTCTTGAGCAGCTAAAATTTAAAATAAAAATATGAGATACTGGCAAAAAAAAAATCTCAAGCACACTCTTTTCATTCAGACAGTTCTAAAATAAGCTCCAAATTGCGAATACTTTTGAAGTCAATATGCACAACAGAAACAAATAGGTTTGAATTTGAATATAATTAGAAAGTTGGCGTAAGTGTGAGTTGAGCATATTGGAATAGCATATAAGTACTTAATTCCAATGAAAGCTTATAGTAAATTGAAGTTCTCTGTTTCATGGAAAACGTAAAAACTCGGGTTTCTGCTTATTTCTTTCAATAATTCACTTAAAAAACAAAAACAAAACCAATGGACTTTTTTTTTCAGGAAAAGATTAATTTTAAACAAAGGCTTTTGTTATCGTTACAATGAATTAAAAGTGACAAAAATATCTTTACTTTAAGATAACAATGATTTTTATCAACGAGAGACTTTCTTTCATATTTTAAGTTATTCCTACATAAATACTTAACTATGTATTTCAAAACAAAAAAAAAAAAAACTTTTTCAGTCATATATTAATCATTAAACTCAGTCAGTGGTTTTCTTTATAAATTTTTGCAATAAAAGAAAAAAAAACATGAATAACACCTCAAGTATGCCGAACGCATACATAGCTTTTTAGTATCGGTGGGCGGATATGCAAACTAAATATGCAAATGACTATGTATATATATTTTTTATACTCTTGAGGCTTTAATAAAATTAAATTAAGAAAATATTATGAATTTATTTTTAACACTTACATAGAACAGCAATAGCCTGTGATTCAAATAATAGTGCTTCGGTAGCTCTAGATCGATGTTCCAATATCACACTGTGATTAGGACTTTTTTTCTCAAACACACGGAAACCTTTTGATAGTGCCATATTTTCTTATTGTTTCAAATAAGAAAAACAGAAACACTACCAATTTTTTGTTATCACACTTGATTTCAATTCAATTGAAATCGTTTTGATGAACATATGTACAATTGAAATTTTTCACTTTTATTATTTTCGTACTTATTTTATTAATAATTTTTCTTTAGATGTTGTGTAGAAATTTCATTATGTGATATGGATTTTTTTTTTCGAAGTGTCAATGGTTTAGTCGAACACACAATAAGAATTTTATTTATATGCTGTGTGTTTTAGGTTGAAAACAAATCATATTGGATAAAATGTTCGAATGAAATAGAAAATAAACAAAATGATAGAAAGAGACGATCTTGGAATATGATGATGTGATGTGCTATTGATACATATTCTACAATGTACAATTTACATTGTACATATTATGTTATATACCTACCTATATTAAGGGTAGTCCGTATGTTCTTATATATATACGAAACATGAGTATATATTTTGTTATTGAAATCGAAACGTATACAAAGTTAAAGTACTAAGTTAAATTCGGAATTTTATTTATAAACGAATATCTTCGCAATTTACATTATGTATTTTATTAATTGGAATTTTCATATGGCAAATGTTTGAACATTCCATTGACATTTAATAAACTGCTGAAAAATATATATCTCCACATAGTCAATAAAATCACAATTATATGCAGATCTTCCTACTTCTTTTCTTCTAAAATTACATTCACTCATATTAGTTACAATTAGGTACTATGATACAATCATCCCTACATCCAAGATTCCAATATCTTTAAATCTA
>JAABKK020019086.1:0-19183 GCA_011634745.2 Catotricha subobsoleta | reverse complement strand
AGCAGGTTAAGTTTATTCGGATGTAATTTGTCTTATTATTTCGTAATTTGAGTTTGTACAGCGATCGTGGAAATTTGTTTTTTTTTTTGTTGATAAAATGGACGGTCTACGTCGTTAATTTTAAATTATTCTGTGGACTTTAGAAAGCCATTCCTCATAAACCAAAAGAAAGAATGACTAGAAAAAAATATCAGTATATAATTAATGGCAGGACGAGCTTCAATAAAACCTTTCAAATAAAAGTTGTACGAAGCACATAGTTAAAAACTTTCCGTGAGAGGTTTCACTAAAAAAATACTTATTTTAAAAAGAAAATAGAATCGCAATAAAAATCACAAAATTTTTTTTAAATGTTTATTTTATTGAGCATGTTGTGATCTAATTCCAAATTGCATGTGGTGTGCTCTAATTCTAATAATTGTCGTAATGACGTAAACAAACTTATAAAATAGAGAAATAGAAAATCATTATGAAATATGAACTTCTGGTAAATATACAAAAAAAAAATGGACTATTGAAAATTTGTCAAACTAAGCAAATACACAATTGAATTAATTGAGCGTGTTTTAAAATTTATTAATAAATGGCAACCGTCAAGCAGGTCATTGATTTGAAATGGTATTACTTTTTGTTTTTAATGGTTATAATGTTTTTTTTTTTTTTTGGTTTGTTATTCTAAAGACTGCGTTGTCGTAATAAATTTGATGAGGAAATGTTTTCAATCCAGAAATATCATTACACATTTTAACGCCTCCACTTCTTGTCCATAAAATAATTTTATTATATTTAAACACATTAAAATATAAAGTTTTGTGTGAACAAAGTTATAAAGCAATTAAATTTAATTTTCTCTAACTTGATAATCAAATACAATCTGTTTTATTTACCTATTTTTTTTTCTCTTTTTACCTTTTTGAAGACATTATTACTATTATTTTAACATGTTTTTTCTTTTATTATTTTATTATATTTAATGAAGATTACATAATATGCACGAGCACAGCGGCATGTAATGAATATACTGGTGTTTAAAAATACAAAAATCAACTAAAATTAAGTAGTTGACCTTTATGAAAATGATGAAAGGTCCCCCAATTCAATCACAATTATTTCGTATTTATTAATTTATTTGTGTGCAGAATAATTGAGGTAATGTTGATTGTTTGCTATAGTTCATAAATTTGCTGGTGCATTAAATATTTAGTGGACTGCTATTAATATACCTATATAAAAATATATATAATTTTAAATTAATTGTTAAAGCTAATTAAAAAAAAAAAATAGCTAATTCAATTAAATTGAGTTTGAGATTTTCTTTACTTACTTTTTTTTATACAGAATATACAGAATATACAGAAGGTGGTTGAAGACTGAAGACCGTTTTTTTTTTGCTCTCAACTCTTTATTTTGAGGCGATTTTGTAATCGTCAATGGTAAAAAAATTAAAAAATTACCCTATCTTATATTTTCAAATTTACCCCTCCCTGAAAACAAAAGCGTGTGCATCTATGCTTATACCCTTACCCTTAACTATTTCGATTTTTTTTTTTTCAACGAATTATTTAGTTCTTTTATGATGATCCGATATACTATTATTATCAACACTAAGGGTAGTAATCGTCGAATGCATATTTTTTTTTTTTTGTAAAAATTCATAGATTTTTTAAATAATCGTGATCAAAATTACTTCCCTAATTGTCTTAATACTTACTACCTACTATCCAACACATTTCAATATAATCAGATTCAATATAATTAAAATCCTATAGTGTCATGAAAATCTTGAACTGGAACGGTTGGGGCAACCTTTGCCAGTATCGTTTCATACTTTTACAAAACGGTTTAAATTTTATGAAAATTAAACAGTGGACGAGTTAATAATATCATTTTGGTAAAATGTTAAATCCAACCAAATCACAAAATAAATAAAAATAATAATAATTACCATAAATAAGTAAAAAATAAAATGTTTACAATCCCTGCTGCAAACCAAAAATACATTTTAATAAAACCTAAACAACAGGGCACACATCAAACCAAAACCACACCACTCCATACCGTACCGTACCGTACGTTCGTATTTACGTTATAATTCATATAATATGCTATTATCAATATTCTCATTTTCTCAAATATTATAAAAAAATTGTTTGTATACTAAAACTTACGTTGTATTGTATTTTATATTATATTATAATTCATGTATTTTCATATACACATAAAATAAAAAAATAAAAAAGAACACATTATATACTCAGCTCGCTCAACTCATGTCTAGTATACAAAAAAAAAAAAGTTGTACACTTACTTATATCGACTTTTTAGAGGTTTAGTAGTTTAACTTTAGTGAGAGGCAATTCAGTTTTGTGATATAAGTGAATTCGAATTGGTCTCGTGCGCGATTTTAATATGTTGCAGCTGCCGTTGGTTGTTGTCTTTTAGTAAATAATCATCAAACTTGCATATATATGATTTTAAAAGAATATTCTGTTGTTTTTGTGTGTTTCATTTCATTTTCTAAATGTTGCGACTAAGTCAATATTGTGTAGATATAATATCAATGATGTCATTAATATGATGTAATTCCAATAATCAAATTTAATTATTATCGAAATTTATATATAACATATACATATATATTTTTCTTTAATTATTGTAATTGTTAATTGTGTAGTGCGGTACATTAGAGAATATTTAAGTGTGATTTTAATTAAAAAGAAAATAACCACAAAATCGGTTAGTGTCTTCGTATTTTGTATAGCATCTATATAATATAATGATGGCTTGAATCCGATATACAAGTGCAAGTTATTCAAACTGACAATATTAATAATTGTGCGGTAATTCATGTAAATCACACTTTACATATGGTTGCACAATAACTTTTATTTGAAAATCGAAAGTAGGTAAAATGATGATTATTAAAATTGAAATGGCAAATCAAAATAATGAAATCCGTTAAATGATAAAATCTTGTCTCTTAATGGTTAATTTAATCGGCTGCGCTAAGCCGCTAACCTATATTGTCGTGCCAGTTAATGAATTAAATATATATATAAGTCAACCGAATGTACACATATAAAATCAAATCATATATATAAAACTACCGCTTAAATGCTTACGAAAAGCACAGAAAACAAATAATACACAAATCTCAAATATAACAAACATGAAAAGGATTTTTGTTTGTATTTTAAAATAACAAGAATCTCCGAACAAAATTAAAAAGAAAAAATTTAACATGTGAGATCTTTACCTGTCATTATTTATTTTTATCTTTTCGGAAGTTTTTTTTTACGAACCATTCTTCTTTTATTTTATTTTTGTATGTTTTTCCTTTGAAATATAAAAGATTTTAACGTTAGAACTTTTTTTTTTTTTTCAATATTTGAGTGTAGATCGCATTAAGGGCATCCATGAATAGAAAAGTGATATGCGTTTAACTATGAACAAGTGAACATAAAGGGACAACTTTTTACTTACATTAATTTAAAAACTAAAATGCGTTTTTGTAAAAAATGTATCAATTATTTGATCCTCAATGAATTGGAAACAACAGATTTTTCTTGAGAGAACATAAAATTTAACGCAAACGGCTGACCTTAAGCAATAATTTATAATTATTAAGACTATTGGGGCGTGATTGAATTCCATGTTTTATTTATTTTATTTTTCACAAAAAATAATACATAATAATAATAATAATAATATGCATTTTAAATTATTTAATCAACAGCTCTCCGCAAATCAAATGGCTTTAACTTCCTTATAAGTTATTAATTTCTTTAAATCATTATTGATGGTCTGATTTAGAAAACATTTAAACCGATTGAGCCGTGAAATCGTGTTAATGTATCTCTGAGGAAAATACAAATAATTTTTTTTAATCAGATAGCATGTGCAAAATATCAAATTCAATAAGCAATATTTCTGATGATAAGTTTTTTTTTGGTTTTATCGTCAATTTAACAATTTTGAATATTGGTAAGGTAGTATCATTTATGCATAGATGATCTTAGTTTTTGTTACCACACCCTTCTTGCTTTGAATATTGCATATACGTTCAAGGTAGATTCGAAATATTTTGATATTTTCATTTAATTAATTCCATAAAAATATTAACTCTTCTATGTGTAAATGTAGGTTGGTGCTGCTGTTGCCGATGTGTAACGCATCGTGCATCTTTAAATAGCGTTTAACCTAAATCTGTAAATAATTTTTTTCACGTCATTTTTTTTTATAATCTTTTTCCTTAAACATCATTCAATGTTTATTATTTATCTTAAAGGTACAAAATACACAAATACATTTTATAAATGAAATTATTATTATTATTTTCTTCTTCTGTAGATTATTATTTGTTTTACGCGTCTTACAATTTACCAGGTATGATAATACCTACTATTTTTTTTTTAAATTCTTTTTTGTAATAATGCATGAATGCATTATATGCATACTTGATGCAAAAAGTAACAGTTTTTTCTTCTTATTCTTCTTTATTTTCTTTCTTAATTTCTTTTCGTATTTCTAATTTATTTTCAATTTTTTTTTATTTAAATTTATTAGGAAATCAATTATGATTTTTATGAGTTCATTGGCTCAACTTCTTCACAAGTGAATCAATGATTAAAGTTTTCAATTAAAATGAAAATATAATTTTAGCCGCTTTCGCGAAATGATCAAAAACATCGATTAAATTCATTTAAAAAAATGTATAATTACTTATTTTGATCATTTGGTGTAAGTTAGATCACTTTACGAGAGCAGCGTAATGTGAAGATTTATGTTACAATTCTTTATTCGAAATACTAGTTATTCATGAGATTCAAATATTAATCAATCGATGATCCAATAAGAGTTCTACTTAAAAGTAATAATACATAACAAGCAAACGGTTCTTTTTCCTTTTTCAATTTACACGATTTTTTTTTTTTAAATATATAATTAATCACATTATTTATTATTATGATTATTTCTAGTATTGTTATTATTCTTTAAATTGGCATCATAACGTTAAAAAAACTGTACATAAATATCATACTAATGCTAATGCAGCTATCATACAATAAATATTATCAATTATTATTGTAAATGGTTGTGTAATATGGGTGTGTGTGTGTGTGTGTGTAATGTTTGTATATTGCTTTGTGTCTAATATATTAAATAAATTATTCTTTAGCTTCTTCAATAAAATTGTATTTAATTGGATGATGATTCTCTCTTTTACACATTCAAAGTTCAGACACTCGATAAATATATAACATTTTGTGTACTACGATTTAGATACAAATTGTATATCGGCATCATGCATTCAACATCATAACTCCCATATAAGATATAACACTACATGCTTTGTTTTAAATGTTTTAAATTGAAACTAATGTTTGTTTTCTTCTTCTCTGCTCTTCATTTTCTTCTTTTTATTTTTCTTCTATAATTTATTTTAAAAAGTCTATTATTATCAACATTATTGTTATTATTATCATAGCTATACTTATTTCAATTAAAAAGTTGTCGAAGACCATTTTTTTTTCTTTTCTTTTCATCTTTGTATTTATTATCTTTTTTGCGAGATGTTAGAATTTTTGTTTATTGTTATAATGTTATATGTGATAATGATAAATAGGTTTTTAACAATAATATTAAATATTATTTGTCATGTTTGAGGATAGTTTTTATATTTTTACACCATTTAATAATTTTTAATGATTATTTGGTTTTAACAAAATCATCTATTAATTGTTTAAAATGGTAGCTATTAAAGGATAATATTTAAAACATTTCAAATGTGTCCGCGATTTCTTTAATTTTTTTTTAGTTTTCTTTAAAAATTTTAAGTTTCTGTAAATTTTCTTGAATTAAATGAATTTTTAAAATTTTTAAAACCAAACATTTTAAAGAGTTCATATGGTGTCTAAGCCCTACTTTAGAGTAACGACGTTTGTAAATTTAATAATGTTAATTAAGTTTAACGAACTGTATTATAAATTCGAGATGCCCATTCGAGTAAATATCAAGAAAAAAAATGTTATAAATTTTTTGAAATAATTTAGTTGTCTTTAAAGAAAAAATCAATTGAACTTAAGAAATTATTATGTTTATAATTAGAAAAAAGAAAACTGCATAAAAAAATCGTTAACCATACTGAGAAAATATTGCTAATTGTTATAAATTAACAGGAAATTCTAAATAGCTTATTTTATTTATTTTTTTCACTACTCAGAGTTCATATTCTATATTCCATAAACGATTCGATTTCAAAATATTTGTCAACTAAGCAATAAAAATAAATTTTAATGACTTCGAGTAATTTAATTTCAATTTATTATTATAATAAATGAATAATTAATTATATTTTGGTCACACCAACACTTTTGGCAATTTTCTATCAAAAATGATATTGTTTTATTACAAAATGGTGTCAACATTGAATTTCACATCACAAAAGAGCACAACAGAGAAACATCTGCAGGCGTTTCATTTAAAAAAAAATAAATAAAAATATTTTATATATATAAGTATAATTAAGAATCTGTTTTTCATATTTTTGCCAAGTTAAATTTTAAATCTATCCTATGATCAAAATTAGAGTCAGACCATATTTACATGCATTTACGTACGTACATATGACGTTTATGAACTGAAAATAATTTACTCTATTTGTATTTAGTATATAAAAAAAATAAAATAAATATAAATAAAACTACACATCCGGTCTGAAATTTATATGTTTTTGATACTCAATATTTTATACAGATTAGTTTGTCGAAATTTGTTTTTCAGCAAAACATATTCAGTTAATAAATTGACCTTGAAAGTTCATAGATACTGCGGCCATTGTAACCGCAGATACATAAAAATCTCTAACAAATGCAACACATATAAAAGCATTTTTCTAATAAATATAAACAATAGATATTTGAGATTCATTTGATTTAACTTTTTAAATAGAGTCTACATCATATGCAATATGCGTAAAAGGCAAGACCTTAAAATTCTCTGCCTGATAATAAACATTCTTAATCACTCACACACGGAGCAATAATAAATTATGATTTATATTTTTAATAAATTTGTCGCTTGTCTTAATACATAATTATAAAATATTTGACTGAAACACACACAAACAAGCATACAGGCATAAACCAAATCGTACCCCAAAATAAAGGAATCACAAATAACAGGTTTTTCTGGTTGTTTATTTAAAAAAATTAGGTAACCGCGTACTAATTCCTTTTTATTGTCGATTTCATTTTGATATTTAGTAAGTATCAAATATTCTCTGTCTGTACCTATATCGATTCTATCATCTCTATGCATTATACATAGGCCGTTAGAAAACTGTAGCCCCCCATACACCTTATTATATTCCAAAAATATTGTTATCACATAAAAAAAAAAGTATATTTAAGCTATTCACATACACATAGATACACTCAAACTTGTTTCTATTGTACCGAATAATAAAATAATTCCTTCATCGAAATCTAGAAAAGAAATATTTATAAAAGAGAGGAAAAAAAAACAAACTCGCATTCATTATCACTTTCTTATACAGATTTTATTACGTCTAAATAATAATTTAAAAAAAACTATTCATTTTATATAATAATAGCTTTTCGTTTTAATGCCACAGAGGAGAGATAGGCCAAACTTGTTTTTTCAGTATTTAGTAATACACATTCCAGCTTTTACCGGCGCATAATAGCTAAACAATTGTTATATTATTATTCAATCAAAATTTAAAAAAAGATTCATTTTAAAATATTCTTTTACATAAAAAAAAAACCCAAACCCTTTAGGGATGATCATGTTTTATAGATTATATGTTACCCATCATCATCATCATCATCATCATTCATTTGTGTAGAATCCATTGTATTGTTTTGTATTTCTTTTTCCACCTTATAATTTTATAGCGTATTTATTATTCATAGGTTACTAATAATGGTTGCTATGAGAATAAAGTTTTAGTTTATTATGCAAAATATTGAGTTTATATCACGATTATCAATCACACTCGTACACCATAGCGCATCTCATGTACTATTTCTGAGAACATTTTAGAAAAGAATTGCGTAAATTTTTATATTTTTTTTACTATCCTATTTAATCAAAACATTTTTAGATCAAGAATTAGATTTAAATGGAATGTAGAATGTAATTTTTAAGAATTGCATTAGCGTTTATGGAATTTGCGTAAAATTATTTAATGAACGTATTTTCAGATGTTGTATGTTTGACGAAATCTCGTATTTTTAACGATTAAATTGCAATCAGTATGTTAGTCGATCAAACAACAATTGTAATGATTTTTTTTTTGCTATAATTACTTCCAGATTTGTATCTATCTATTAGATCAAGAAAGAAAAAAAAAATGGTGATTTTTTTTTTCAAAAATCTCATTAATTATAAATTTAAGTTGCAAAGCTAAAAAATGATTCTCTTTTTAATCTATGTTGAAATCCATTTTCAAATCCTGATCGATATCGTGATTTTAACATAAATTAATATATTTTTTACGTAACATTAGTAAACCAAGCACATTGACACAACTATTCTTAAAAAAATGCAGATATATAACTTTTACAACTACTGACCCATCTTCCTGCATATTTTTTTTTATTATAAAATTTAAATGCTCGTTCTGTGCAATTCCATACCTGCATAGCGGAATTGCACCAATATTACATAACAATATTGTAGTCAAATCATTTATTGTAAATCATTATGTTGATAAGAAATCGCAATTAGTATATTTTGCCTTTAAGGCAATATCATCAGGTAGGTGCGTTTTAAACATAATATTAAGGAATATAATAGTGAACATTTGTTTTATTTATATTTTTCTTTCTTGTTATTTCCAATAAAGATCACGTGATAGAAGTACATTAGTTGCATTTTTTTTTTAATTCCATTGTTGTTGCTGTTGTACTTAATGAAGGGTGGGCTATCATCACCACATTGAAATTCTTTAAAATTATATTAGATATGCACAACACAATGTTAATAATATTCTATGGGATTGGGTTATAAAGGAAGTGATATTTTGTTTGTATGGAATAAGTTATAGTTCGTTGTTAAGGAAGTGTAAGGGTAATATGTTTATTTTATTGTAATAAACAGTAGATTTGGTTCGTATATATACTTATACAGAACCAGAACGTGCTTTAATTAAATCTAAACTATCGTCGATACCATTAATAATATCCAATGGCTTAGGAACACATTCATTTTTGTACAATATTTATTGTGTGGTAAAACGAATATATGCCTATTAAATGTGGGGCGCCTCTCTCATCGTAATCGCATTAATTGTTATATATGGGTTTTATATATAAATATATATTTATTATTAACAATTTTATTACATTATATACAAGACAATATTAAAAGAAGGGAGTGAAATTTTAGTATTTTGTCGAATGTTAGATGTTACATTTGCGTCAGTGAGCAAATGAATTTAAGTTGATATATGATTTGGTTTTATGACGCGGTTTAAAATGTACACAAATATATATTTCATTGATATAGCTGACAATGTACAATGTTGATGCGAATCTACATTTAACTCATTTCATTTATTTTTCTACTATTCTTTTAGTTTGAAGTAATTTTTATTTATAAGCGAATAATAAACAAATTAATTAAACAAAAGAAAAAGTGAGCTATTAAAAGTGTTAATTTCAATCTATGCATATTTATTATAGCTATGCTGTGTATGTTCAAGTTCACATATTGGAAGTGAAAACTCAAGACACTTAGAAAACGATATGACGTGTGAATGAGGTGAAGTATTTAATAATAACCAAACAACACGATTTAAGTTATTTTCTTCATGTATATATAAATATAAAATGAATGAACAAACTACGCTTTGTTAATTGTTATTAATAATTAAATATGATTTTGGATAAACTTAATCAATCAGTGATTCATAAGTATAAGTTGTAGTCGAATTCACAAAGAAAAACGTTCAAGACTCATAGAAAACCGACAAATCCAAAAAAAAAAAAAAACAAAAGAAAGAAAATGGAGTCCTGCTTTCCACCATTGGCTGGATTGTCATTACGGGGCAATTCTGGTGCCAATAAAACACATAAAAATCGTCATAGTACTGGCGGTACGCCACAGCAACAAGGTGACTGTGGACCACGTAATAAGGAATTTATGCCAAAACTTGAAGTCTTACAAGATTTAGATTTATATTATATACGACAAATAGCATCTAGTCTTAAGGTAATTTATGTTTCATTTATAAATAATAATTTATTTAGCTCTCTCAATTATTATTAGAACTTTTTTTTTTTTTTTTACTTCAATTGTTACATAAATTCTCTAAGTAAATTTTCACATTAAAATTTATTTCAAATATTTTGACAAATTCTTGCCAAATATTTTCTTTTCACTTTATCAAAAATTACTATTTAATTCTGACTGAAAATTTGAGCATTTAATAGATAAATGTCGAGTGGATAAAATATGATACAAACCATAAGTTTTGTTCGCAGTTTCCGGAAGGAAATTGAGTAGAGTTTTGCAGCCCGTATATTTTTCGATACAAAAGAAAAAAAAAATTAATTGAAAAAGAAAAAATTGTGTAAATGAAGGTTTTATGTCAAACATACATACATATTGACACAAATAAGTGCATGGCACATGTGCGGTGTCTGCTTTTCCTTTTCTTTTATATTCGTTTTTTGTTGTTGTCCAAAATTGTTTATATTTATCTATAATTATGCGGTGCCTACATGCTTTTTATTTAATATGGCTTACGATAGATAAATCTTTGCAAACGACAAAATAATTTATGGAGAATATTCTATGGTCATTAAGTTTTGTTTGCTTTAAGGTTTCCGTAATATTGCGTCAGTTTTTTAATCGACAATATAATAAACAATAAAGAATAAAATCGATATAAGATACATCAAATAAGCGCTTTCAAGTAATGAAAACGATTACAGAATTACTTTAGAGTATAAGGTTATGGTAAGTTTTGAGTAAGTTTTATGTCAAAGTTCTTGTTTTTTGATATATAATTTACCCTGAACTTATTATAATTTAACTCTGAATAGTTTTTCGAAGACGTTTAGATTAACTTTTTTTATCCTACATTTACATATGTCTCTCAAATTACAGACTCAAATCAAATTGTGAATATGTATGACATCACGTGTTAAAAATAATATATAAATAATTGAGTCTCCAATTTGTGCCATGTGAATTATATAGTCTCTGCATATCCTAGTTGGGTCATAAACTGTTTCGCCCAAGGCAAATGCGAAATAACGGTTGTCGTCCAAAGAAATTATTGATACATATAAGAATATATAGGGAACTATTTATTCTACCAGTAAGAAAAACCTTTTGTTCGGTAGTAAACAATCCAAATGTTCTGTAAATTGTCCCAATGTTCGATAGAAAAAGATACATTTTATTGAATAACTTTTTTCCCCCGCTAAGGTCCCACTAGGGATAAGTGGGGATCTCTACGTTATATTCCTCTTTTATAAACCTATCATTCTCTCTGTGTGAAAATATCCCAATCCGGAGTAATTCGGGCTATTGAGTTACTGAACATTTGGACAATTTACCGAACATTGGAATTATTTACTGAATATATGGAATAATTTAGCGAACATTTAAATACGTGCCAAATATACATAATAAATTTCGCCGTAGTAAAAAGTTTGGAGGATGCGACTCAACTATGGATATACAGAGACTATAAAGTAAATATAGCATTATTAATTTTTTTTTTAAAATAATTACAAAAAGTTTTTCGAATATAACGATTAAATTGAAAATAAGATGAGATATTGTATTGTCAAAATCATCTGTTATTCGATGAATTGGGTAGTATGCGTATTAATTTTATTCTCTCTTATATTTATCTGTTTTTGGATTACCCTTTATTGGCAATTAATTTGGTAGAACATTAAAACCAATATTCGATTTATAAAACTTCAGGCCATTCTATGAATCGAAACGAATGAAATCCAATCAATAACAATTATCCTTTAATTAATAATTCCTCTACACATTTTGGCGCCTTAGAAGATAATTTATTATTGTTAAATATCCGTTGTAGTACAAATAATATTTCTACGAAATCTATATTCAATACTTTGTATTGAAATCGGAAAGTACGTTACATAATAATCATCATTACACAAAAAAAGTATGCAGGCAAAGATGAACCTTTTACGGTAAAATTTTGTCCTTGTCTATTATCTTCGTTACAAGCAATAAATTAAATGAACCTTCGCAAAATAATGATTTAATGCAAATAATTAGCCTCCCTTTTTTGAACATATTTTATTTCAAAGGTTGACCGTTCTTCTTTTTTTCATTTAAACAAAGAAAATATATTAAAAAAAAAGTAAGTATCTGTCTGCAGTCAATGTCGCCAACATTTTCGTTCGGTATGGTATGACAAATTGTCAATTTCCTCTCTTGAACCCAGCTTTTGTTATTCGGATTTAGATGCTATTTTCTAAATATTTATTTGACTATTTTCGTCTTAACTTCTCATTTTGTTAAGTAATTTTTATTTCGACAATTCCATATACAAATTTATAATAATTTATAAAACATTAGACAATCGAGTCACACAGTCTCACAGTTTTCATTTTTTTTTCGCTTTAAAGAATTATTCTCTAAAATAAAATCTATTTTCGTTCAAATTAAAGTTAAAATGTAGAAAGCCACATTTTATAATAAAATATTATTCTAAAAATAGCAATTTACATCTTTCGTGTTTCGTCTATAAATGTAGTTTGAAAATTAAAAAGAAAAATGTATTTAAAAAAAAGGTTTTAAAAAATAAATACGTCTTAAAAAAAGGCATTTCTCTAAGTCGTATTTCGAATGAGTTTTATTCACAGAAACATTAATTAAGTGAAATTATAAATTTTAATTTTCTTTTCAATCGTATAAATGCTATTGAGTTGACGCGCTATTAAAATTAAATAAATAAATAATAAAATGGAGAGTTTTGTCTTTACTGTAGTAAACATTTTGCTTTTATTTAAATTTATTTAATTGTCTTCATACAAAATTTCATTTCAAACATTTATGGATTCAAAAATAAGAAATATTATAGTTTTTATGTAATATTTACTTTGCATTTCGTCTTCATTAAATATATTATATATTTTGTTCTGCGTTCATTGGCCATATTTGTGCACAGTGTGAGATCGTATGTGGTAAGTTTTTGTATACATTTAAAATTAAAAAAAAAAAACTCATTTTTTATCCTTTATTATATGTTACTGTCGTTATAATTTTATATTTTTGGGCCACAGCAAAGCGAACTAGTTTAATATATATTAAGCAATGCTTCACAAAATGTGTTTGCAAAATTTTAAAATCATCGCAGTGAAAGAAATTTGGAATTTATGATATGCTATGGGAAAAATTGTTAAAAACTCTATCAGGGTAACTAAATAAGAAGATAAAATTTTCAATACTATCAAAGTATATGTGTGTTAATTTGTAGTTATTGCGAATGTTTATGATTTTACATTAACATATGTTTCATTAAATATTTTGAAATTGTACATTTTATTAGTTCCTCCTGTTTGTTATGAAGAGAGGAAATTCAAATACATTACTGAGAAAATGTTTTGATTTTACCACAAGGTTGCCGGAAATAACCGTTTTGATTTTTTTTATTCTTTTTTTACTTTTTAACGAATTTCTTATTGATGAATTTGAGTTTTGTTAATATTCGTATTTTAAATTAAAACATTTTAATTCGTTTTTGTTCTTTTGTTGGTTCGGTCTTAAAAATAGTATGTAGCAGAGGTATATAGGACTTATAAAGAATATTTATTAAAAATTAATATTCATGATTAACCTCATTTCATGCTTGAGATGAAGTACATATTAACTTGTGTCACTTTCTTCTGACCGTTTCATAGAAAAAATTATATCCTATGATTTTACTTTGTCATAAATTTGTACAATATTAAATTTGAATAATAAGTATATTGAACGGATAAAACAAACTCATTCAATGTTGACATTTCTTATGTTTAGATTAGATTAAATTACATTGCTGGAAATAAGATAAAGTATTATTTGCATAAAGTGACGTTTCTTAAAAATTATTTTCAAGTAAATTTTCAACAGATATCACATGCAATAATATCAATACTAATAAACACCTTTTAACCGTAAAATAAATTCTCTTTAAAACCTATTATGAGAAAAAAAAACAAAAAAAAAAAACTTAACTACTGCGGAAAAAGAAAAGTGTTACGTAAATACATTTAAGTTCAATTCATTCAATTCAATTGAATGAATGAATTAAATATTATTTAAATTAAAATATTAAGTGGATCATTGAATGTGGTGAGCAAGAGCAAATGAAATAGATAAGTACATATTTCTACCGTTTCATCTTTTAGCCAAAGTACACTTTAGATCTTATATTACTTGAATTTAAAGTGTACGTTGTATGGTTATTTGTTGAACCGGTTATATTCCCACGCAAAGTTATTAAGACAAATTTGTGAAATTTCTACTTTGTGTGCGATTTTATAATATGTATTAAAAAAATTATGTGTATCATATTTACGTATAAATAAAAATAAATAGTAAATAGAATTTGTTCTAGAGTTGTTTCGTAATTTCATAAATAAGTAGCTTTAACTAATAAGAATTGGAATCAGAAATTGGAAAATATCGGTAGGTATATTATATATATTTTTAATTCAATTAAATTAATTATTGTTTCAAGTATGTTTTAAAACAATTTCTTTTATTTTACTTTAGAAAACAGAAGAAAGTGATTAGGGACACATTTATTTGCAAGAAAGTTTTTTTTTTTTAGAATTATCTATTCAAAAAGATATTTTTTTTCTTTCTGTTTTAAATTTTAAACTATACCCATCATAATCGGAATTAATGGCAAAAAAAATATATATATTTAGCAATGTTTGTCCTTAAGAACAACATGCGATCAGAATTAATTTCATTTTTATTTCTGGAATATGAGCACGTAATTTAATTTATTTTATCCATGTACAAATGATTCATGTAATTGAAAACATAGAACAGTGCTTAATATTCTCGAAATGAATCGAACTGAATAGCAAATTTTAAAATTTAAATATTGTAAAAAATTGACGTAGGTACTTAAAACTTATGTCAAAATAATTGATTAAACAGAGAAATTAATCTAAATTAATTCTCCTTTTTTTTATCAGAAAAAATTATTTAAACTTTTTTGATGGACAAATAATTGATCCAACCCAGAGAAGAAAAAAAAACAAGAAAGAAACAAATTTGTTAAACACCATTGTAAATAACAATTTTTATATAACATATTAAGTTTTGATGAAATGAAACTGTGCGTGTGGGTTTTCGGGATTTTTTTTTTCTTTTTAAAAAAACTTATTGATGTGAATTTATACTTGCTGGTGCCATAAATTGAAAATTATGTAGGTGTTTTCATCAGATTTAAATATTGATTAAATTTAGATATTAGCATTAACGTTTCAATAAAGAAAAAATCATCTTTGTCTTATTTTTGTAATTGTTTTCGATAAACAAGATGAAAAATACAAAAACGAGCAAACAAAGAATTCCTTTGTGAAAATATATTTGCTATACCCTGTAATGGTATGAAATTCAAATCATGAGCATAGTCTTGTCCGACATTTTTACAATGTACAAATAAAAATGTAAAAATAATTGCAGATTTATTGCGCAAGCGCATTGTAGATATTTCGTATAGGCATAATATGGTATGATATTTACCATAAATAGGTATGCGATGGTTTATTTTCGTTTTTCATCATACTATAAGTAACAATGAAAACTTCGATTATCACATTTTTTATGGCATAAAAGCTAACATACCGTATTAGTTATTTGTGATATGAAATTAAATTATAAGTACTTTCGCATAACTTTTTATGGTATAAATATCATATCGTATTATATGCTCATTAGGGTGGATCGATTTGTATGGACCATTTCTAAGTCCATCCTTGATAGCAATTTTTGGAAAGAGAACACGAAATCATGAATTTTGGTGAAAAAAAATAAGAAAAATACGTAACCCCCCCCCCGTAAAAATCGATAAAAAGTTCGATAAAATACTATTACTATTCACATTTTTCATTGTTTACGGGCTTGATTTCGTGTCCTCTTTCCAAAAATCGATGTCAAGGATGGGGTTAGAAAATCGATTCACCCTAATTAATGCTCATGGTATGTATTTAATACCATTACAGGGTATAGCAAGTGTTTTACAAGTGTTATTTATTATGTACAATATAATTATACAATACAACATATATTAATGGTAAAACTATTTTTCATTTCAAAGTTTCTTAAATTGGAAACGAAAACAATAGTCTAATTTTTGCTTGCAGAAACTATTTAAAAAAAAATAAAAATGACTAAAATGAAATATAATCTAATATTAGACATATTATGAAATCAATTTATTTATAAATAGTTAATAAATAAAAAAAATAAATATCGAATACACATGAAATTAAAAGCAATATTTATTCATAAAAAAATATTAATTCAAACTAAGCAATAATTCTAAAAACCCATACATAAGTATTGAATTAACACATTTTTGGTGATGTATTTTTAATGGTCGGCTGAAAAATTTAACTGACGAAATGACGGTGATGTCATAAGTATTTATTATCATTATTATTATTATTATTATTATTTATTTAATTTTTTTGAAGAAAAACTGTAGTCAACTTAAATTTGGTTCTCTTTTCTTTTGCATGTTCGTGACAACGTTTGAGTATATGCGAAGTGAGGTACCAAACTTATTTATATTCAAGTTTAATGCACACTAAATATTTAATGATGACCATGAATCATTATTTTGTGGCTGATGATAAATGGTTTTCGATGTAAATGAGAATATAATGTTGTTAACCCGACGAACATTAACATAAAAAAAAGTTTTTCGTGATGCGCGCCATATATTAATTATTAATATTTTTTTCTATTATTTAAAGAAATCATGATATCCTTTGATGCCAGCATAAAATTGTAATTATCTTTAACTTTAATCCAATTTTGGTGCTGTGATGGTTGAATGCTGCGCTATCAAAATGTATTGAAGCCTAATGATTTTTTTTCCCACCAGATATTTTAACGTTAACCAGCATGTTAAACACATTCCATATTTAAAATAAAATTTAAACTTTGTATATTTATACTTTTATGTGTTTTAAGTAAATTCCCAACAGCATTCAA
This sequence comes from Catotricha subobsoleta, assembly GCA_011634745.2. Classification (NCBI taxonomy): domain Eukaryota; kingdom Metazoa; phylum Arthropoda; class Insecta; order Diptera; family Cecidomyiidae; genus Catotricha; species Catotricha subobsoleta. Next base: position 1,939 of record JAABKK020019086.1, on the reverse strand, counting down.
ATAATAAAATAAAATTGTTTTCGCGCTGATTGCATAACAAGATCATAATTTATACTTGGGTTGACATTAAAGAAACATAAATTCTCATATTTTCGTAAAAAAAAAAGTACAATACAATACAAAAATATTGCAATTACGCGCGTTTGCTCTGATAATTTTCTATATAGAAAATTTAATATGAATTGTGATCCGCAAATATATATATATACCATATATATCTACATAACATAAAAATACATAAAATATATAATCGAGCCAGACAAACAATGTTATTAATATTTTATTGCTGGTACACAGACTATAAGGTAGTTGAGTTACTGGTAGAACTAAATCATATATGTAGTTATAAGGCTTGACTTTACTCGGATAAATGTTTTTATTGACTGAAACTGATGCTAAACAAAAAATATAAAATATATAATATATGTGCAGTTGCACAAATAATAAATAAATGCCGGTGTAAGTGAAAGGTATTATTTTAAATGAAAGACACCATCACAATATTCCCCGTGCTTAAACCGCAATTATTAAATTTAAAGCGATAGTAAATAATTTTGTTTGTGGTTTAACATTAACATTTGAAATTAGATCGGACATTTAATGGATTGAATTTCGTGTACAAAATGTAGATATTATTATAGTCAAAATTAGAAGATTTTATTCATTTAAATTGGATCTCAATACTTTCATAAGAGCTAGGGTTTCATTCCAGACCTCTTGTCTATTTTACGATAAGACCCGACCTTTTATTAATGTTGACGTCATTTATGAACGGCCGCTTAAAGTTCTATGTAAAAGATTTCTTAAATAATGTTTTAAATAAAACAATTTTATTTATAATTTTTTTTTTCTCAGTAATCAGAAAAAAGCAATAAAATTTAAATTAAATTACTTTTTATGTTCTATTCGCGCATTCCAAATAGGTAATGCAGTATATCTACTCGCCCAAGTCACAAGTCTGAGAGCAAAATATATATTTTAATGTTAAGTAAATGAATGTGTAAATTTTCAGCGCGATTGAATTGTATTTGTGTTAACTATTTTGGCATTGAATTGATCTATTTTGAATTCTACTTACATAAAATTAAAATTAATATCGATTTTTTTTTTGAATTCAACTATTTGTGCAGTATTGATAGAGCAACGATATTTTGCAATGCAACAAACATACGTATTATATTTAGATTTTTTATTTTTTTTTTCATATTGCGTACATTGTGAAATAAAAATAATTGTTAATTATAATTGCAAAATGGTCTCATTCCAAAATTTGTCATTCAAAAATGCAATATATTCTCATCTTTATTTCGTACTTGCAATTAAACGTAGAAACTCAAATTACATGTAAGCTTATGCACTGTTATAATGATTAGTATCCAATCTTTCTCCAAGACTTTTGAAAAAGTAAATGATTTTACATGCCGCTGTTGAAAAACTTATTTTTAACATGATTTCATCGTATCCATTTGCGGATGAGACAAATTTTTAAATTAAATTAACTTTTAAAGATAATTGTTTCGTTGTCGAATACCGCTACGTACACATAATTTAAAATTTGTTATGTTCAAAAATAGAATCGATTTAGCGATAAGATTGATTTCGTTTTAAAACTTTTGGTTGGAATTTCATGGAAAAATGTTTATTATTTACATTATTCATAATCACATATTAGCCGAAAACAATAGCTGCACGTCATAACATTATGATATCATTATGTTTCTATTTTAAGTGATTACAAAAACTAAACATGGCCCAATTTAAATTGATCAAGTACCGAACAAATGGAAAGTGTTGAAATAAATAGAAATATTGTGATTAATAAAAAGTTTAGAATTCAACTACATATATAAATTATTGGTGAAATATATGGGCATTTCCATCGTTCCGCATATGACGAATCGACGAAAGTAGGCAGACATATTAGTGTATTATTCAAAAA
>JAABKK020019075.1:3046-16879 GCA_011634745.2 Catotricha subobsoleta | reverse complement strand
CCAATCCATGCCCAATACATAACCAATCCATACTGAATCCATACTAAAACAAGAAATCATAATCATTTTTAGTATGGTTTTAATGGTTTTACACTATTTTTGCTAGTATTGTTTGGTATGGTTTTCCAGTAGGGTAAAGATCTATTCTTGTACAAATTGCAAGCATTAATTTAAAATATAATATTTTTACATAATCAAAAATGTCAGGCGACTTTCAGGAGGTATTCAAAAAGACTTTATCAAAATTATTCTGAGGGCAAATATAATCTTTTCGATTTTATCCAAGTAAAAAACTTATTAAATGTATTTGTTTTAACGAAATTTTTTTGTTTTTTTTTCTCTCGTTACCTAGTCGACGCCCTAAACACTTAAATACAAAAACTCTTCATTGGTGGTATTGATAAGTAACTATTATTACTTACATTATTAAGATCATTACTCAATTCATAATTTTTGGTTAATTTCTGTGAAAGCACATCCAATTCATTGAATTTAGTCAATTTAGCCTGAAATTATGAATTGAGAACTGGACAAAAAAAATTAACAATATTACTGCATGTTTGGAAAAATGTTTTTTCGTATACGAATCCATTGGCAGCTACTTTTTTTCTAATTTAATTTGTAGAACATTTTGTGTTTCTTTTGCCAAAAATGTTATCTAAAAAAATATTATATTCAGCTAATGTTCCATCAATTTCGAAACATCGTTTAATTTTAGATAATTCGATGAAAAAATAACTTTATTTATTTTAAGTTTGTTGCAATTGAATTTATTTTATTTAAATTGCTACATATTATGCTCTTACAATTCTATTATATGCCAATATAAATAAAATATAATAGTTATAATATAAACATTCAAACAGAGTAAATTTTGTTATTTTTACGACATTTTTAGAATTATAACCAGAATATTAAAAATCAAAACTATAGTGAAAACAAACAGTTTTTTTTTTGTTTTTTTTTTATTGTTTTTATTTACTTTGATTTAATTTTATTTTTCTATTATTATTGTTTTAACCAAAACTACGTGAGTGAGTTAAATTCATAATTTTATATCAATAATGGCTATTAGTAGGTAGATATACTTATTTTTGATTAGTAAAACTAAAAGCTAACGTGAGATGAAATGGGATTTAAAAGAAGAACAATCAATAGTTTTATTGAAACATTTATTTATTAATTTCTTCTTTTAATATAATTTTAGGAGAATAAGGAAGTTCTTTGAGACTTCTGCAATTAGAGGATATAATTTTCTTTTTGTAAGTTAACCGATTACATTCATAAATATAATGCGAGCGAACGATTATTATAGAGCAATGATGTAGTATTGAAAAGATTATATAATCGTTCTCATACAATATTTAACATTCATACATACAATTGAATTCAGTCGGATATATATGTAACCATATTTATATTGATGCTAAGCCATGAACGTGTTCTTTTCATTCGAATAATTCAATGAATGGATTATTCCAATAGCTTACAAAGAAATATTACTAAGTTTATCCAAAAATATAGCTTTTGAGTATTTCTTTTTGATTGCAAGCCTAGAATATATTTGTAGCTCAATTTTTTATATATTTATTTTTTCTCTGGATATTTATTAGATAATTTCATCAGACTTAGTTCATTGTACTTACATCCCCACATTCACACACATACTATAGCATAATAATTACTAATTGTATAAATCCTAAATTTAAAAGTCAATGACGATCACACGAAAAACGCGACGAAACGCGGCGCGACCATATCCACGTAGATATGGTTTTTAAGGTACGTACGATTTTATTTTAATTATTTTTCTTTAGTTCTCTTTTTATATTTTTATTCCTACATAAATGACAAAACACTGCGATTTAATATTACAAAATAACTTATGGTATAAATTCAATTAAATGGCTTATCATTTGTCATTAAAATTGCAAAACAACGGTATGTTCTCTTCTGTTTTTGTTTTGGTGTTTTTTCTTAAATTTTTTTCTATTTATTTTATTTTATTTTAGTTTTTTTTTTTTTTGTTTTGTTTTGTTTGTTTCTTAAAAGCTTAAAACCTAATAGCACAAATTATTTATTTTGTTTTTATTGATTCGATACATTTGAAACATATCAAATCTATGTTTGTTTATGTCTTAATCTTTGATTTCTATTTTAGATTTACATTTAATAATATATTTTGATTATTTAATTACTTTTTATCTATTAAAATTTAGTTAAAAAAAATATGTTATTCCTGTTTTGTTCAATAATGTTTCATTAAATTGTGCTATAAAGGTCGGTAAAAAAAAAAAAAAAAAACGCGCGACGAACCGAAGGACATGGGGCGAATCCTATTTATATTTCATATTTCTTAGAAAAAAATAACGCGACGCGAAAACTACCGACAATCACCCGAATACTTCCCCATTCAGTGTATTATTATTATTATTAGTTCTTTTTTCTTCTTTTTTTTTTTCGTTATTAATTATTAAATTAGTTGTTTCTTTTTCTTGTTTCCACTAAAATTTAGTTTGACTTATATCTTTATCAGTAATAATGATTTCTTAAACGAAATATAATTAATTATATATAAAGCACTTTGTATTGTTAACCAGAAAACGACGACGCGACGACAACGATGATACAGACGTAATGGACACGCGACACGCGAATTATTTCTTTAATTATTATTTTTATTATTATTATTATTATACCGACGATTTTTCATTCATTATTATTTTTATTTAGAATTACTTATAAATATAAATTATCTGAGCATTTAATATTTAAATAATTTGATTACAACCTTGTTTTTTTTTTTTTTTTTTTGTCTACCACGGTAATTTCTCTGTTCAATTATCATAAATTATTATTTTTATAATTTTTTTTTTTTTTTTTTTAGCAAATAATTCAGTCTTTCTGGTGCATAAATATTATTATTATATTTTGATGAGATAATATTTGACATTATACAAAAATTATTTATTTTGACTTCTTTTAAACTTTAATGGCACATCAGTGTTTATTTCTTTTTTATTTTTTTCACATAATTATTTATAATTTTCATAATAATTATTACAAATAGTTTAATAAATTATTATCTGGATTTTACTTTAAAAATATCTAGAATTTTATTAAAAAAAAAAAATAAATAAATCATTATTTAAATAAAAAATGCTCAAATTAAAATTTAAATTAAGAATAAACGATTTCTATATTATTTAAGAAAAAAAATAATATATATATATTTATATATAACGCGACGCGACGCGACCCGAAAAAAAATTATATAAACATCAAAAAATAAGTATTATTATTATTATAAATTACAGACGACGCGATACACGGCGAATTTATGGAATAAATACAATTTTTCTGTTATCACATTAATAAAGAATATTTTTTTAATTTTTTTTTGTTTTTGTTATCTCTTCTTTGAAATTGTATAAATATTGTGTTTGGTAAAATGAAAATTTATATTAATGAATTTTAGTTTTTTGTGGTAGAATTTTTAAAAAGAAGAAAGCTGAATGAAATAGCTAACGGTATAAAATACGAAATGGGACCTATTATCAAATGGGATACAAGCACATTAATCATAGAATTAAATTATAATTTCTTTATCAGTATTAATATGGTTTGATAAAGTAATTACGCGTTACCTCATATTTTTTTTTGTTTTTTTTTTCCAAATTTATTAGTTTTAGTTCGTTTAATTTAATATGGGTAATGCCCTGAATAACAATTTATGAATTTAATGCAAAAAACTATCTATAAAATATTGTTCCAGATGATGCCGATACACATTCGGCGAAATATTAAGCAATTATAAGAAATAAATTGATCGAAGCACCCAATAAATTCGGTTTTGCATTGTAACTTTACGATCAATAAATAATCAATGATTTTTATTTATAAATTTAAAACGGAATTTTATAAGTCTGCTTACATTTATCAGAATTATTAATGGCTGCAAAATGTTCCGACAGTTTAAGTCTTATTTTAAATGTTTTTTTTTTATATTTAAATTCTACCAAACACAATGAATATTTTTTTTAGTATTTAAAATATTCTATTATTTCTTTATTAAAACACACATAACAACACAATACAACACAACACAACATAACATACATTCACACCTCACAACATTCACACTTCATTTCAGTTCAATAATTTTGGTAATCTATGACGAAAATAAATTTGTTTAAAAAAAAAGAATTTAATGTTAGTAAAATGAGTTTAATAAAAAGAATTGTACTAATTTTTCTTTTTCTTTCCTGAATAAAAAAAAAAATAAAAAATTATAGTAAAGAAAAGTAAGGGTGGACGATTTAAATAAAAATGATTTAAATTCAAAAAAGATAATATTTTGTTTGTTTGTGTTTTTTTTTTTTTTTTTTTTGGGAAAAGGTGGATAAAGTGGACAATTTGGGATACTATAGGAACATTAGGAATAGCAATTTCGCTCTCAGAAGCCTTCAAAAGGATTTTTTTTTTCGATAGATGGTTATTTAACTAAATACTACAGTTAATTTACTTAAATTTAATATTATTATTCTAATCGCTAAATATATATATATAACTATATAGATATATATTTGTATTTGTATCTATAATTATTTCCATTTTCCATATATGTTTTTCCATTGAAATTATATTAAAACAATCGAATAATTTAGCTTAATTTTAGATTAAAAAAAAAAAAAAAAAGTTGAAAATATTTTTTTTTTCTGTCAAAAACTATATAATTCTTAGTATTACATTGTTTTTTTTTAATTTTTTTTTAAATTAATCACTAATTTTAATAATGAAATTTAGAAAACAATTTAAAATCAACTTTCAGAAAACTTGATCTACATTTACTTTTGTTTTGTTTTTGACCAATTAAGAAAATTGTCTTTCTCTTGAAATTAATCGAAATTAGAGAAAAGAAAAAGAAATATAAGAAAGGATTTTTTAAAAAAAAAAAAATAATAAAAAAATTATTTAAAATACAGAAAATCTATAAATGTGGTAGTTACATTCAGAGTTGATAGATTGAACATCGTATTTATATATCATACATTGTAACAAGTCTTTCTGACAAATTCGGTGGAAATTGATCTACAAAACGTTTCCAATTTTCTTCGCCCACTTGTGTTTTGAAACCATGCAAAATCTATAGAAATGATAAATTAATAATTAAAAAAGATACAATTCAATAAAATTAATTAAAATATTTAAGCGAACCTTTTGAATCATAGCATGTAGATCACTCGGTGGATTGACCCATGAAGCAATTGCATCACAAAAAAATATGAAATCTGGAACAACACCAACTGGATTGACGGTTATCATGTGACACATACCGCGAAATGCTGAGTCTTTTTCATCATTATCACGAATATGGCGAAGGGATGTACACCTGAACATCAACAATGAAAACGATAGGAAAAATGAAATAATAATAATAAATTTTGAATATAATTTTTTTTTTTAATATGGTATTTGTATATTTGTATATTTGTATATTTTCTATATTTTCTATATTTCCATTTTTTCAATTTGCTAATTATTGTTAGAAATTTAAATAGATAATTATTTTACCATTTCAGTATACATTGTGTGTGAGCACAAGATTCGCACAAAATATTATTTTCGAAATATGAAAGTATAAATAAAAAAAAAGAAGAAAAATGTATCAACAAATGTCAACATTTAATTATAATTATAACTGAATGGCTGTTAGCTGTTACTGTTACGTTAGTGGGTTGGTTGTTATGAACAATGAAAAATTAATCAAAAAATGTGTATGTAAAACTTTAAAGTTTCATTATCAGAGCTTTTCAAATCATATTTCAAACACCAAATAAATCCATTAAAAAATAAAATAAAAATAAAATAGAAGAACACATTTGAAAAATAACCAAGAAAATTTAATAAATGAAGTTTAATTTTTTGATTTTTCTTTTTTTTAGTCCTTTTAAATGCAAATTTTGACGCAATACAACATTGACATGACAGTGCCCGAGGCGAAATCTGTGACTTTATTTAACTATTAATGTCGTTCATTTGAAATGTAGTTTTTGATGTAAGTTTTTAAAAAAAAACAATATTTTTTTCTAGCCTTAACTAATTTTAGTTGAAAAAAATAGTTTTTTTTCCTCTTTTCTTTTTTTTTTTTTTGTAGTATTTAAGTGAAAAAATATATTGTTCTCATGTTTGAATTAGTATACTAAAATAACAAATAAATGTAATCATATAATTATAAATATAAGTTAATTAATTAATAATAAAAATAAATAAGAATAATTGTTACACACCACTGTCGTACAAATTCTTGTAAGAAAGGAGCCACATCAACAGGACACACATAACCTAGACGACCGATTGTTATTGCTAAAAAAGAAAACAACAGAAAAAAAAAATAATATACGAATACAGAAAAAACACACAAAAACAAATTAGATAAAACTATATTTCATATTTTAATAATAATAATAAGAATAATAATAATAATAATAATAAGAATCATAATAATAATAATAAGAATCATAAGAATCATAAGAATAATAATAATATAATAATAATTTGTTGTTTATGTGCGTGTGTAAGAGTGTTTTGAAGAAAGGGGTTGATTATCCCTTTAATATCAATCTGATAGCCAACCATAATATAATTACACCCAATATAAATTTTATGTCATTATGAATAAATTGAAGAAAATAATATTAATTATTGAAAAACGATCGCATATTTTATGCGTATTTCAAAATCCTCAAAATATGTATTTTCATATCGATAGCACATCAATAACAACTACTTATTTACACAGATTTGAAAACTTGATAAATTAATAAAAAATTAAAAGTGATTGAATTATTCTTTTCTTTCCATAGAGAGCAATTACAATTATTACAACAACAAAAAAATACAATAATTTATTGTTTTTTTTTTCAAGTGAACGTTATGTGACTATTATTAAATGTTAAAATAAATATAAATTGCTAAATGAACATAAAATACTTATCTACCTGATATGCTCAAATCAAGTGATAATTTATATTTTAATTCCATTTAATTTTGAACGTCGTAAAACAGTAATTATTTATATTAATAAAATCGATCACGATTTCGTACAAAGATAATAAATTTAAATATTCAATATTCTTAATTGACGGATCGGATTATTTCTAAATTCAATAATTATAATACGTTAATTTTATGGAGGCTTAAGAACATACCTGTGTTTTCCAATAAAGTTTTCGTAGTATTAGGTCTATTAATGATGACAATCAGCTCGCTTAGTACCAATGGAATGTAAGGTCGTGTACCCTCACCTTAAAAAAAAAAAAAAACAATTATGAGTGTCGATAATTATAAAGTATTGTATTTAGATTTTTTCTTTTAAAATTATTCTTACCCAATTTCATTGAAATTTCACCAATGGCCCAAGTCGCATTGTTACATACTGATATAAAATCTGGATTTAAATTTTGACCAAGAATTGGAAAGAAGTCTTGCATGAATGGGATAACATGTTGAAAGCAGGCTTTTGTTAAATCACCAAGTAAAGCAAACGATGATTGACGTACCTGACGTACACAAAAATATATTAGAATAATAATAATGTTTTTTTTTTGTCCATCACAAATCTCAACATACCTCGGGCATAACATCTTGCATACACTGATATAAAAGTTGCATTATATTGCTATTAACAACAAGTGTTTCAATTTGTGCATCTAAACCTTCTGCTAAACCGGAAAGCAAATCAAGTGCAACAATCATACGTTCTTTATCAGGCTGTTCATATTGACCAGGATTTGCATTGTTCGCCATATCTTGATTAATAGTTTGCTGTATAAGTGAAATACATCGACGAAAAACTGGCTCACAATAGGGCAGAAATCCACTTTGTAATGCTGTTGCAATACTTGAAAGACACTCTAGCAAGGGAAACAAATCTTTGTCATCGTCCTGAAGTAAATTCCATTTTTCAATAAGTGGTGGCATTAAAATGTTTATGTATTCTGGTTTATTAAGATGATGGCCAACCGAATCGGCTAAAGTTCCAACTGCATCGTATAATATAAGAAGATTTTTATGTTGATATTTTGAAAATGCAAACACTAATGTTTTCAAAATAAAGCCTAGGTATGGAACTAATTCAGTACATGCTTCTTCTTCAAGTGTTGCAAATGCTGAACAGGCTGCTTCTTGTACTCTTTTATTAGCATCCAATATTCTCTTCAGTAGCTCTTCCATTAAAGGTTTTAAATATTGATCATGTGGCTGACTGACAACCCAATGGGCATAACGTGATAATGTCCAACATGTAATTGATCTAACCAAAGCTTTTTTATCTGATAGGCAATTTATTAAATATGGAATAAGTTCCGGTAAATGAGGAATCATTCCGGACATGCAACCCTCTGCGATAGCACCTAGTGCTAAGATACCACTCTCTTTAACTTCCCAAGTAGGATGGAAAAGTGTCTCTTTCAGAATTGGTAGAACAATTGGTAAACATTCTTCTCTAAAAACATTTGCCAATACATCTAGTGCAGCAGCACTGCATTTTCGTAAATTCCATTCAGATAGTGAATTATCATCGTCGAGTCCATCATCATCTTCGTCGCTATCCTCCTCATTTTCTTGTCCATCTCCACCTTGCTTTAATGTATGAGTACGAGACTTATGAAATCTTGGTTTAATATCTTCTTCTCGATCGGGTATCATTTCATCTTCTTCTACATCACCCTAATTATATAATCACAAACGATAATAAAATTTCACTCAAATTCTATCAATAATAAAATGTTTAATTCAATTACCTTTAATAAAATTATATCAATTTCGGAGTATCGCATACCATTGACAAGTATCGGTGCCAGTTTCGATAAATGTGGTGCCAACACTTCTTTACATATTGTTTGATCAGCTAAAGTAAGCCAAAACTCAGAAGCCTCTAAGGCAACACTTTCATCTTGATCTTGTGTTCTTAAAAGCATATACTGCAGAAGAGATAATATTGATTTAGTAACAGATAAATAATAAATAGAAAATAAAAAAAAAAAATATTTACTTCAATAATTTGATTCATATGTGGCATTAATCGATCCAACCGTACTTCCAACAACATTACTAAACCTCTACAAACATTCTTTCTGACCTCGTGATCTTCATCCGATGACAAATGGAATAAATTTTCAATAAATGTATCAATGTGTAACATAAGAACCTGAGTTCTATTAATAATAAATTGATTGATACATGCAATAGCATGAGAACGAATTTTCGGACTAGTGTGGCTGAAAAATTGTAAAAACTTTGGAATCATTATATTTAGTGGTCTATTTAGGGCAGCACTATCCAAAGCTTCAGCTGAGTCTTCGCATATTTTTTGCAGTGCTCCAAAAGCGCCCTAAAAAAAAAACAGAAAACAATTGATATAGATTTTATTATTTTATTTACAGAATTTTGCAACTCAATTAATACAGATTTTATTTATTCGACTGTTTTAATGTAATTCAATGATTATCAAAAATATGTTTTTTTTTTACAAAATAATGGAAACAAAAAACCATTAAAAAAAACCTATAATTTATTTACCTCACAAATATTGTAATCCTGAGAATCAAGCATTTCACATAGCGCTGGTAATAATTGTGGCCAATTTGTTAGTCCACCTTTGCTAGCTATTGTTGTAATAAGAATGCCAACCGTTGCTCTTATTAATGGCGATGGATCTCCTACGGCCATTAAACATTCTTGTTTGATATATTCAACAATTTCTGGTTGAAGATTACTGCCATGTAGTCGTATATTATTTTTTAGAATCAAACCACTTAATGAACGCGTTGGCTCATCTTCTGTTTTCAGTCGAATCAAAACGTAAATAAGGTAATTATTGAAGTCTGGATATTGATTCAAATTTTCCAATTTCTATATAATAGTAAAACAAAAAAAACAAAAAAACAGAAAAAAAAAATCACATATTCGTAAACATATTTAACATTATATATATCTATTAACCGTAAATTATAAAACTAAATAGTTATGCATGTTTTTATTATTCAATATTGTGAAATTAAATGGAACTAAATTTATTAAACCATAAAATAATTCTCATTTCAATTGTAATAAAAACTTACCAATTGTACGGCCCTCTGTGTAGCAGTATCGGGTGATTGAGACTCTTTTAAAATTGTTATTATTTGCTGTAACCCATCATGCTGTGGTTCCCACGTCATTTTGCGTTATTATATTCAATTTGAATATTAAAATGAAATTGATATTAAGCGCCTGAATAAAGATTTTATGCTTATATTCGTAGAGTTTTTAAGCAGCCAAAAAAAAGAAAAATGACTGACAATGCCAATGATTTTGCACTCTCACCTCACGACGATCAAATAAAATTTAATAAAGCGTATACTTTACACAGCCCTGCCTCTATATAATGCGGTCTGGAGTTTTTCTCACCACTGTCAATGACAAAATTAGAAAATATTATTACTGAACACTTCAGACTAAGCGAGTGCAATTCATGCTCGTGTTTAACCAAAATATACAATTTTTTTAAGATCTATTATCACTATTGACTTAATTATTTTCTTTTTACAAATTGAATACAATTTTTTATTAAATGGTTATTAATTCGAATTACACAGCTGCGAGGAATATACCGCACCAACACAATTGTACAGTGTTGCCATCGTTCACAAAACTAAAACTATATTCAACATTTTTTTTTTTTTTCTGAAAATAAACGCTCGATAAGTCGATAACGTGCATTCAAATAGCTAATTGTTGGTTTCTAATAATAATTTTATTTTGCTAATAATGCTGTTTCTCAATTCATAATTATTTACTAAATTGAAACTAATTTCAATTCAGCGTCCTTCAGACGTGGCTAAACGTATTTACATAATTTTCGATTAATTTGTATAATGTAAAGATATTTAGCCAAAGCTAAATTTCAAGATATCGCGATGTACTTATTCGTTTTACAAGAACATGTCAAAATTTAGCGATGAATAAGGCATGATTTCAGCCATTTTTAACTAACCTCCATCGAAGCGTCATCTACTTGTAAACAGTACAAAAATAGTCGTTCAGTCAAAAACCAATACCTAACCTCGAATGGTGCGACCTCATCGACTAGTACAAAGTTTCAGTTCAACAATAAACTAAAATCATGTCCTTATTTATGGAAGGTCATATATTTTTGTAGGCGCTGCATGATTTGTTTTCCAAAAAGCAGGAGTGGCGCCACCACAAAATCATATGCAAAAAACATCTCAACTACGAAATAGATGCTGGCGGCGAAAAACTTAGAACTGACATTAGAACAATGAAAAATGAGCCGTGAGCCGTTTTACTTTTGTAGTCTATTTGCGATCTGCAACACAGGAGTCGCTACTAGTGGTTAACTTTTGAACTACACAATCAACCAATCAGAATAAGCCATTTGACGGTTCACGACATCTTTTTTATGCCGTTTGACAGTTGTGATCACCTTTTTCTACATAGAAACTGCTGCCGCCTAGTGAGCATGCAGATCGCGAATTGGTTTCGTCACACGCTAAATTTAAAAGCATATTCAAAATGGCGGCGTTTTAGCTTGTAATTATGTATTATGAATTAAGAAACGGCCTAATACATATAAAATAAGTATTTGTCAGGTATCTGCAAATGAAAAATATTTATTTGATTAGGTTTAAAAAACAAAATCAGTGAAAAGCTAAATTTATATTTGATTTTAAATTATAAAAAAATTGGTTAAACGTCAATCTGTATTTGCGAAATGAAAAATCTATTGTCAATTAGATTTGAGTCAGGTGTACACACTAATTAAATTTGACATTTGTCATTTGAGAATGTAACGCAATATAACCTTACATATTAATACAATAGAAATTTCCGGATAATTATAAAATCAAATTCTGATATACTTATTGATTTTCTAATATTACATGTAAATAGTTGAAACAATTTATGAGGCTATGGTAGGAGGCATTGATATAAGCAAACGGAAACCTCGCCGATTAGGAAATACACCAGCACGTAATTTCTCATATCGACTGGCTCTTGGTGTCCTTGCTGTTTCAACGGGGATTGGTTTAGCTATTCAGTAAGATTGAAAATACAAACTATAGCTTGATATTTAGTTTAGTGCTGATCTAACATTTTATGATGCACATATGAATTAATTATTTTGTAGATTTTCTCCACTTACACCTAAGTTTACGGCTAAATTCATTAATGCGGATTGGATACAAGAAGCTCAGAAAGAACACGAAGACAGAAGTGCATTAATTAGAACATCATTTATACCACAAAGATCTGCCAAAGGCAAGGATTACAAAATAATTAATGAAAAATATTTACGTTTTATTCATACGACATATTTTATATATTTAGGTATACAAAAAGTTCTTGACCACAAAGAACTATACGAAAAGGAACGTGAAGGGGATTAAAATATCGAGTATATAATTAATAATGGAGAGTAAAAAACGTAAAACAAAATTTTCTAAGCTGAGTTTATCTGAAACCACATCAATCGGGTAACTTAATAAGTTTAAAAGATTTTATGCAATCTTTTTTAGTCCATAATAGATTTTTTTTTCTGTACTTTATAAATAGAATTATTCTGAATAAAATGTTTATAAATTACTTATAACTCATTTGCTTATTTATTTCCTTTATTTTATTTTCGTAGAATAATATCTCAGTGTACTAATAAACCGCAAATTTCAAAATTTTTTACAAAAGCGATACAATCTAATGAATCATACTGTAATAATAACGAAGAATCAAACATCCGAAAAAGAAAAATGACCATTTCAGATGAAATTATTGGAACAAAGGAAGAAATTAATGGCCAAGCGAATATTGCTATGGATTTGAACAAAGCTATAAATAGTAATATAAATGTAATTGAAGATATCAGTAAATTGAAAATGTTTTCCAGTGATCTGGAAAACATTTCAAGAATTAAGAGCACAACAAATAGTAAAATCGGTACGGACAATGATAATGATTATTTACAAGATTTTGAAGTATCAAGTAAAGCACCAAGAAAATCGAAAGCTACCAAAAGTTCTCGTAACGCTTCGAAGAGAAAACCAATTAAAAGCAAAAAACAACCAGATATTAGAAAAGCCATAATGCTTCCTAGGTCTATTGGTGAAATAAATCTTAAAGAAGGTCAAGTTAACTTAGATACGAAACTGGAAAATGTTTCAATATCAGACGGTTTAAAGAATACTATGAAACAATTTGAATTTAAGTCATGTAACGGTAGTTATTCTTTTTCAGTTTTATTGATTTTCTTTATTTAATAATAAAATTTCTTTAATTTAATTTTAATTTGTAATGTGAATTAAATGTATTTTTTTTTTTAGATAATGATTTTGCCACATTTTTTAAGGCCGAGAAAACCTTCACCAGAAATAAATGGAAATCCAGATGCACACAATTAACCAGACGAACAGCAGACATTCAAATAAATAAGATGCGTGAAAAAGTGGATGAACTGTTGCTTAATAATATTCTCCTGGAATCAAAGCTAAACGATGCTATTGGCAGTAAAGAATGCTCGTACGAAATTACAAGTACTCTATTGCAACGCGCTTCTGTTCCCGAAAATTTATTATTTTTGGCAAGTGCATTTTTGCATCCTGTGAGCAGTAACATATCTTTTTATTATACAAACAATTTATTTTCACCGACTAAAACAAAATGTGGATCACTTTTAAAGGATTGGTCTTTAATTCCTGGTAGAGATTCTCTATTTGATTGTATACCAAAAACTGACAGTTTATCAAATAACAAAGTAGTTCAGGACTGTAGTATGTT
>JAABKK020019064.1:0-19197 GCA_011634745.2 Catotricha subobsoleta | reverse complement strand
GAATTTTGTCTACCGCTTTCTTACCGGTGGAATTTTTTGAATCCACCACTACTGATCGGCGAATATTTTGCAGTGGTTAACCGGTGAGATTTCGAAAATGCCCCTAATATCACCAAAAAACACAATCAAGAAACAATTTATTTTTTTCTTTTCATTTACTAACAAATAAATAGCTCATTGAAAATTAATCTTTTTTTTATGGTCATTAGGTTCTTCTATTCCATAACAAACAGAAACAAACAATTCTGAAAAAAAAATGTTCTTTTTACTTTAGGAGGAATTGCACGATTTTATGAGAAATAATTAATCCTTATTTGAATTTATCGCCATATTAACAAAAATTTGTTAATTACAAATTCGATGGAAAAAAAATAATGCAAAAGGTTATTAAAGAGGTCACAATAATATTTAACCTGGTTTTCTACTGATGAATTAATCATTAATGTTGAAGAGATTTGCGGTCGTAGCATTACGCCACATTTATTATATTTAAAATTTAAAAAAAAAATGTGATAAACACAAATAGTGAATAATGAATAAAATGTTTCAAGAATAGAATCAAAAAAAAAAAAATAGATAAAAAAATAAAAAAAATATTCAGCAATATTAAGAGTTTTCTTCTAGTACAAAGCTTATTTAGATTTCTCTTGTCATGGTCTATTCTATTTGTTTATCGATTGGTTATACCGTTCGTATTGCCTGTATACATTTTGATTATTGACATAAACTGTTTTAAAAGCTTAAATATGGTACAAAATGTATCCATATAAGAGGAACGAATTGAAAAAAAAATCCATAACTGGCTAGAAATAAAATAAAAAGTTTTAATGATGTTGTTAAAAATGTTTTATTGTAATATTACAATCAGCACCCCGAAATATTTCGAAACAGAGAGCCAGTCATGTCAGTACGTTCAGTGCATAGCGTATACATGATATATTATATGGTATTTTGGGTACTCGGTAATTTATTCGTATCTACTTCAAATAAATGATCATTATTTTATAACACCAATAATACTTTTATACTACTCCATGCCGTTTGTTTATGGTATTTTGGTCTGCAGACTACTATTGAAGAATTTGATTAATGTATATTTTGGGTTTTTGGGAATACATCATTAATTTTCATTTAGCTATTACTATATAAATATATAGAGAATTTTCGCTCATGTAGCTTTCAACTTTCTTGTGCCCATAGCCATAATACATAAATAGGTTTTTGCTTATCGGCTTGTTTTTTTTTTTTTATTATTATTATTGTATTTTGTTTACGCGTTTTATTATTTCTTAACCATTCGACGTGACTATGATGGTTTTGTTTGGTTTGATTTTCATCCAATTGTTGTGTATGTTACAAATAAAGAAGTCGCACGGATGAAGGCATATCATCTAGTGATAGCGATAAGCTTTCCAGATCAAGTGGATATACTTTATTTTTTGTCTTCTTGTATTTGTTTTGTTTTTCTCTTTTGTTTGTTTTTATTTATTCAATTTTTTTTTTTTTTACAGCAAATCAAATAAATAGAGTGGTACTCTTAAAATCAATTTCCGATTCAATATCATGGCTTTATTTATTAAGTTTATTTTATGAATGTAATAAAAGTGATTACTTTTTTTTCTTTAAGACAAAAAATAAAAAGAAGAAGAAAAAGAAGCGTGAATAACCCGTCAAAAAACTGTATTCTATTTTAGTTAAAAAATAAAGAAAAAGAAGAAGCAAAATATAAGAATTTATCACCATAAAACATATCTTTTGAGATGTCTTATTTTTATGAGGCAAAAAATTTATATATTATCTTAAAGCTTTATATGTGCGTACATCCTCAGAAAAGCAAACCAAGAAAAAAAGAAAGATGCTATGATTCCAGAAGTGTATTCTGTAAGTATTTCTATATCTTGTTTTTCTTAATAAAAAAAATAAAATAAAAAAAAGAATAAAATGAGATATCTAAATGGTTATGTTTATGTTTTGTTTCACGTATCACATATTCGCATGTAATGTAAAGTTATATAGACGCAGACGATATACCTATTTAAGCTTTTTAAATTCTGAAAAGAAGGATTTCTTGTCAAATATAAATGGCCTATGGGAATGACTTTTTTTTTCTACAAGTTTATATTTTATTTCCTAGTTGTTGTTTTTTTCTTTTATAAATAAAATAAAAGGTTCATCTTATTCTCCACAGATAAGATAACATATTGTTTTTGTAAAATATTACTTGTTCGTATCCCTTATTTTACAATACCGAACTTTAAAATGCACAACAGAAAAAAAAGTAGTAAAAAAAAAGCAAAAAACTAAAAAAAAAAAAAAAAAAAAAAACAACACTATAAATTTCTGTGTGGTACATTTGGTACATAGTTTTCAGTTAACATTATAACTGAGAATTAGGTTAAGCGAAAAAGAAAGCAAAAATAATTTTAAAATAGGTACAAGTAAAGTGCACCGAAGTTTTTTTTAATTTCCAACCATTATCTACAGACTATATAAAAAAAAACGAAATGTTTAAATTTGAAGACATTGTAAACATATAAATGCTACCCGCATACGATAAAACATTGTGCATTTCATTGTTTCGTTATATTTTACATAAGAAAACTTCATAAAGATAACGTATAGCAAGCCATAATGAAAAAAAAAAGTTTACAAAAAAATGAAGAAGGAATTAAAACAGAAACTTTCTTGCATGTTTGCATGTACAAAGTACTTTTATGTTTGTTAAACCATAAGTTTGGTTTTTTAACTAGCCAAACTAATTTTGTCAAAGCAGCGTCTTGTCTTCACTGAAAATCTTCTTTTCTTCCAATTTTGTAAAGTAAATGGTACATTCAAAAATTTTGGTTTCGTGAAATATTGAGTTCAGAATTTGACTTCATTAGAGAGACACTACATTATTCTGTATATATAAATTAGTAACAGAGGAAAGATTTTGGTTTTTTCTAAAAAAAAAAAAAAAACAAACTAAAATAAAATAAAGTCAAAATCAATTTTTCATATGTTTAAAGTTTGATTATTTAAGTTGAATGCTATATATGTATTGTTTTAATTGTTAAACCGTCGGAAGGTCAAACGAACATGAAAAACTGTCGAGCCACAAATAAAATATTTATCAAATCATATAATACGTACTTATATATAACTCACTTTTTCCCATACAACTCAATTAATATTTGACATAAATAAATATCAATTAAATAATGTATAGACATATACAACAAAGTTCTTTCGATTACTGGAATGTAATAACTGATGGTACAAATCAATACGGTTATTATTAATAATTTATTATGGTTAACATTCATTTTCAATATTACCAAACGCAATAAAATGTAATTAAGTGAAATGAAATTTGAATAATACGTAATACAACTTAAAGAAACATAATATTTAATTCTATTCTATCGAAAATAATTTTGCTTTGATTAATTTTCAATCAGTAACGATTAATCTTTGCACCAAATAT
This sequence comes from Catotricha subobsoleta, assembly GCA_011634745.2. NCBI lineage: Eukaryota > Metazoa > Arthropoda > Insecta > Diptera > Cecidomyiidae > Catotricha > Catotricha subobsoleta. The sequence continues at coordinate 15,731 of JAABKK020019064.1, read as the reverse complement.
AAACAATTTACCGTCATCTGATCATCAGATAATACAACCGAAATTCCAAATGAGAAACATAACATATAATATTTCTACAGTTTTATGTTACACAATTTATTTGAGTACTGAAATTATTATCATAATCTTATACGCATCAACTAATATATTATATATTAAAAGCTTTTCATTACACAAACAGAAATGAAAATATTAAGATTGAAGATTGAGACGGATAATGTACAATGTTCATATATGAATTATTATAATAATATAACTATAATTTAGAAAAACAATATTGAACAATAATATAATATTTCCGTTATATGTTATTTAATCTGATGTATTGTATGAAATTTCTCATTTAAATGCAGGGCTGCAGCTAGGTTAGTAGATATACCGGGCTAAAAGCCTGCTCAAAACAAATCAGAGTTTTCAATGAAAATTAAACGCATTAATTAGCATTTCACGTTAAAAGAAATTAATATTTCTTAGGCAAATATATGACAACGTAGAATTTATTTGCATTAATTCATATACATTAGACTGTAGTACAGCGTTTTGCGAATCAAGCCAAAATCGACATACGCTACTGATCGAGAATTTCCAGAAACTTTTGCTGAAAACATTGTTGGAAAATTTTCACTCAAAAGTTTCGGCCCCAAGAAAATGTTCTAAACAATTAGTAAAAAAAAATATTTAATCATATTTATTGTCATTTTATTGATTATTATTTCTAAACAATATAAATTTCCCTGAAATATTAATTAATTCGGTCATGACATTTTATGGTATTAACTTTTTTTTTGTTATTTTATTCAAAATTCAAATCAAGTATAAGATTCAAATATGTATAACATTGAACGAAAAACTAATTATTTGTAACAGAAGAAAAGAAATGGAAAACCACTGAATTTTTTATAATAGAGTAAATTTATATTTGGACGATAATATGTCATATATGATAGATATATTCACATGAATCATGAACTTTCTATTGATATATAAGTTCTTAAAATATTTTAGTGAAAATAGTAGAAAAGTATAAATAAATCATCCGTAAAATTTAATAACATACAAAAACTTACAGAGTTATTATTGTAGTAGGATCATCATCAAGTGTGTATGCATACTCTTTAAAATTTATTATTTTTGTAAATGATTGTATTGCATTTACTATCCTGGTCATTTGAACTAGAAAATTCAAGTTAGGTTATTCATAATGCGAAATAATTAAAAAATTGATTTTTTATTATTATAATATTATAATTATAAAAATATTAAAACGAGTATGGAAATTTTTTCAAGACTTTTCGTAAAACTTTTGCTTTTTTTTTTGCTTTTCCTTTCTAGCAAAGTTTCCATATGGAAAACTTTTCGCATAGCGATCACTATAGTCACATACCTTAGCAAATGTGTATGAATAGCGCGATCTTACACTCCGCGTTTTAATTACACCACTGATTACACATTTGCACCACAGAATATTCAAAACAAAATTATAATGGAAGAAGTCAGTAAATAAGATTGTATACAGGTATTATAATGATTTTGTTATTATATTATTTTAAAAATTATAGTAAGTATTCTTATATATAGAAAAATTGAGTTTATAAAACTCGTAACGGTTCCCTGTTCAGTACTTATTTTTTTGTTTGAATAAAACATATTTTAATTGTGATTGCGATCTGGGTTGTCAGCTGTAAATATAAATGTATCAATAATAATATTTTTGCAATAATCTTGTGTTTTGTATTGTATAAGTAATAAGTATAGTTAAAAATAATAATGAATAGTTAAAATTCCAATTACTATTAAAAAAACGTACACTGTATGTAATTAATCTTATAAACGTCTTTTATTTTCAGAATATGCTTATCTTTTAAACAACAGAAACAGAACAAAAAAAAAATCGTTAAATAGCTCACTGTCTGTAATTTGATAATTCGGTCTCACTGAAAAATGTTTAATGTTGTATATTACAAGAATATTATTATATATTCAAATGAATTTTATGTTACCTAAAAGTAGGTACTCTTAAAATGTCAGTTCATAAAATTATATAAATACAGTTTATCAAATTTCAAATATATAAAAACAAACAAAACTTTGTTGACGTCTGAAAAATGTATAACAGAATATTGTTGGTTTTATGAATAGAAAATATATTTCTATAATATTTTGTTGTGTCTTATGTTAAATTTGGCAATGAAAATTTAATTTATTGATACTATTTTGTCGTTTTGTATTAATTATAAATCAATGGTACATATAGAAAGCGTTCACAATAAAGCAATTGTAAATTACGAAAAAACATTATTTATTTAATATAACGCATATTATTCTATTTCTTTTTTTCTTTTTTTTAAATTAGAAAATAATGGATAACCAAATTATTAGCACATATTATGTAACATAAGTAACTAATAAAATGTAGAGGAAAATCCATAGCTACCTTTATTTCGCTAGTAGATAGATGATGTTAATGTGTCTTATTTCATCTTGTTCGATTCTTTCACCATTTATATTTATTTATATTACCATTTCAGATTTTTTTTTTCTTCTTCGTATTTCTAAATATTTTATATATTGTAGGGATCTACAGGTTTATCTTTTCTATATTTATATAGATTTATATACCGAATATAAAAAAAAAAAAATAAAAAAATAAAACAAATTTTCTATATAAGATAAAATGAACGAACGTACATTTCTATATATTTCTATATCAATTTAAATCCCTGATTTCATACAACAACATTTTGGTAGGTTGTGTGCACATGATAATATTATAATCCTTTTTTTTTTACTTCATGGCACACAGTTTTACACTTATACAATATATATTTATGAAAATAAAAAAGAATAAAAATAAAATGTAAAAAAATTTTCAAGAAATTTTTCGATAATGTACCCTTTTTACCTTCCGTACAATACATACATCTAAATTCCTATTATTTTCTACTTCTTTTTTTTTTTTGTTGAATTTTTTTTTCCTTTTTTTTATTATATTTCTCTTTACTTTCTGTATAAATATTAGATAATATCTGTAAACAGTTGTGTATATAAGTGAATAATGAAAAATAATTTTCCACTAGCTATCATTTCTTTTTTCTTTTTTTTTTATTACATTTATACATAACACATTAATTAAAACCGACACATTCCAATACAAATATCTCAATAAATTATTTTCTTATACTTAAAACCACAAACAGTCTATTTATTTACATTGTATAAATATTAGGTATAGATACTTTACCAAAATGAAGATTCAATATTATAATAATTATTAAAAATAATAATAACGTATATTTTTTGTATCACTAAAATATTTCTATGGTAGAACCTATTGTTTTATATTAATTTATGTTAAAAGTATGTAATAACAGAAAATACGAATAAACTTTCTTCAGTTAAAACTGTAAACGATGGAAAAGTCGACGATGTACTGAATCTTATATGCCGCATGAAATGGATAATATTTATTTGAAATTTCGTGCACAACATTCGGAATAACCGAGAGAAAATTTATAGAAAATATTCTATACTAAGAGCAAGTGTTCTCTGTCACACAGGTATATATATTGCCGGTGGATTGAATTTACATTCTATGTAAATCTATATACTTATTTATAGTCACGGCGAAATTTTATTATTGTCATTAGTGAATATACATTAGGCAGTAAAAGATTTTTTTTTCATTCATTTTTTTTTTTTTTTTATATTTTTTGAATATTTTATATTACCTACCTACATTTCAGTTTCTCATTGTATATATCTTCTATCTATATCGTGTTTTATGTAAAACGAAATAATATTTGGGGAAAATATTTAAAATGAATAATGTTGATGAATATTCAAGAATTAGAGCTCTAAAAATCAAAGAATATAAACAATTCGTTTACATTCCATAAATTGAATTTATTTTACTTTGATGAAACGTTAAAGAACTGTTTGTTTGAAATGTATTCAATTAATACAAAATATTTTGAAAAGGAATAAATACATTTAATAAATTTTAGTTGAAATTGCTTATGATATATTTGATGAATTTCAATTGAATATAGGTATTAGCACAAGAAAAAAATTTTGGTGTAAGATTTTAATTAGCGGTCTAAAAATTGATAAATTGTTTTCTTTTCATATCCTTTTCATGGATTTTATTTTAAATTCAATCCTATCTTTCTAGTGAAAGTCGCCCTTTTCTAAAATTAATTAATTATACATTATATTTGAATAAATAGAGAAATATATTAAATAAAATCAATAATTGTTTACTGTTAAATAGATTCAACAGTTCTAAGAAATGATAATTGATAAACCAGTTTTATTTTCCAACAACAATCAATCTTTATAGGAAAATGTTTAATTAATAAAGATGAAGATTTCAAATCTACAAATGATAATTGTGAAAATTTTGTGGTTTGCGTTGCTATTGAAACATAAAATTGGTATTCAATTCAATAATTTATATTTAAATATTTGTTTCTCATTTAAATACATATTCCGTATCAACAATTATTTATACTAAATATAAAATTACGAAATATATCATCAATTAAATAATATTTTTTTTTTTTTAAGTTTATATATTGAATTGCACGCTAGCTCCAAATAAATGTAATTATTGCAGCGTACATAATGCCGATTAAAATCGACTATCAAAATATATACAGATAAACTTTCAATTCAATTAATTTATTTTCAGGGTTGGCTAAAACAATTTTGTATTTGTATTAAATATGTTTGAAAAAAAAAAAAAACTATAAGAAATACCATTAGGAAAAAAAGCTATAAAAATTAAAATAATTCAGTTGATTAGCAGCTATAACAGTAACCAATATGGTGTGGAGAGAAGTTGCCGATTTATTTTTATTTTTATATAAGACCTTTACGTAAAGAATTGTATTAAGATATTTTAAAAATTTACAACACTTAAATAATTTAAACGGACCTTATTTTCAAATAAAATGGCAGAAGCTAGGTATATTTTTCATAAATCGATTTTCGATGGGTAAAAAAAGGACTGATTGCGCATTATTAAAGAGATTGAAAAGTTTTTTTTTATAACTTTTTATTTAAGACGCAACTTATAAATTAATATTTATGAATTAAATTATCAATATTTATTGAAGCGTCCCAAAATGAAAATAAATAAATATCGGTTAATATGGCTTGATTTTCATTATATAGTTTAATGATTTTTATGTTTTTATTACTTCGTTCCTGGAATTCTGAAAGAAAATGAATTTTATATAAATTTTATTGCTACTAAAATAAAAACTTTGCTTAGCTCATGCGCTTATTTTAATGCTGCCAACACAACTGAACTGATTTATTAAATACATTATACAATATATTTTTTTTTTTTAATATCTCATCAAATATAACAGCTCTAAAAATGGTGTACGGTATTGGTTAAAGTAAGTAGTAATAGCAAAAAGATTTTACTACCGACAAAGTTTTAAAATAGCAAAGGAAGACATAATCGCTTATATTTTTGTATTTATTAGATAATTAAAATTTATTTGAGAAGCATTATTAAACTTATATATTTTATTGTGTGTCCCGCGTCTGAGTCTCTGGATCTAGCGGTAGGATATTGGTTATTGACCATTCATTAGACGCCGCACATCTAACTGGGGTGGTCCTTTTATTATGCAACAGATTTTATTATCGGACACGTTACACAAAGAATGTAGAATTTCAAATTTTTAAATGTCTACACCTTGACCATAAATTAAATGCAAACAGCCGAAATAAATTTCATTTATGTTGTTGTTGTAAACACAACGATTTGCATGAATGAAGCTACTCTGTATGTGTATAAAAGAGTGTAATATAGCAAAATAATATGGGTATCAATGAATTGGTAGCACGTTTAATTGCATAAAAAGACAAATCCATGAATTTATCATATGCATAAAAGTTGGCATTATACATTCTCTTAATATTTCTTATTTCATAAGTGACATATTTTAATATTTTCCGCTGCTTTTGTGAAAGAAAACCTAAAGATAATTTTCGTGTTTTCAATTTCTAACGTAAAGTGAAGTAAAAATGTTGATAAAACTTTATAGCAATACATAATAATAATTATAATAATAATAATAATATTAGATAACTATATATAGAAAAAAAAATAGTTGAGGAGCTTATTTTCGAAAATATATTATATTATAACAAATGTTCAAGTAAATTAAACCAATATTTTTCATTTTTTAATTAATTAAAAATCATTAATTATATTTTTTTATTTCTATTGAATTATACTGAATTATACAAAATATAAGAATAAATTTATTTAAATAAAAATGAAATGTCCATTTTATAATTATTTTTCTATCTAGGCATTGAATCGAACAATTATGGGATCAATTTCAATATGTGACAGACAGACATTTTGACACGATAAATCGCTGAATATGATGAAAAATTCGAAAATTATTTTGTGAAATAATTATTAAGTCCAGATATGGTTCTGATTCAGTTTTCGTAAGTATTTAAAATTAAAAATAATATCTTTCTAGAAAAATAAAAAAACTGAAACGCGAACGATACCGACCGCAGAAAATTTAGACTCATAAATCTGGTTAGTTTCAATTACAATTACATTTTTTAAAAATTTGCACGATATCGTTAATAAAAATTAAGAATAATAATGGATCGAGATGGCTACCTTTAGAAACGCCTGACTCAGTTCTAAAAATACACGAATTATATTTAGAACATATTGATTGAATTCGGCCTAGTTATTGTTTGTAAATTTGCCTCTGAAGAAACCATGTTGAAACTTTGAAATATTATTATTAACGTGGAATAGTAGCGCATCCATAACTAAAGATTCGAATAATTTACCAATCGTAGATAAAATTACTATGCCCCGATAATTTGAGATCACTCCAGATTTGTAGATTATGGAGTAATGTACGATAACTTTCATTGAGTTGTAAAGCAAGTTCATTGTCAGATAAAATATCAATTTTTCAAAATAATATAAACTACGCATAGTATTTTTATATTTATTTTACGAATTTCGTTTAACACTAGCTATTGATACATATTTAAAAATCATCATGTCTATAATTACAAGAAATAATGAAATTTGCAGTCTATAATAATAAATGAGGGTTCACCTTTGCGTGGAATTGACCAAACATTGTCAAAAATAAAAATGTATATTCTACAGGGACTATGTTATTGTTGCTAAGCTCTTTTACAGAAATCGACAATATACAGGGTGTCTCAGAATTAATCGCCCAAACTTCAGGGGCGTGTTCCTGGGGTCATTTTATGCATAAAATGTATGGCAGGGGGTATCGGAAATTAACCGTTTCCTAGTTATTGTAGTTTCACATTTTTTTTTTTATTTATTTAAGTATAATTTGTATATATGGAATCTGTCGGTTTTTGCTTAAATATCTTTAGATTTGTTAAGAATAAAATCTTATTATGCTGATCAATTTCAGGAAGCTTTTATCAAAATAAATAAGATTCAAAGAATCGATAAGACATTTGTTTGTTTATTATTTTCTTCATCCTCATGTTAATAAAAATTTCTAATGTAATAGTTTTTCTTTCTTTTTCTACTTTTTTTGTATCCCCTGTCGTGAAAGCATTATATATCTATTTAAAGCAATAAAATAAATATTTAAGGTGTGGTAAATACATAGATTATTAAATTACATGAACATAGATCAATTTATATTTGTTTTCGTGTGAATGTAAATTTTCCTTAAAACATATATTATCAACGCCGGATAATAATGATTTTATTTTATGTTAAACTAACAATTTCACAGCTAGTTACTGAATTTTTAAGATCAAATAATTCTAATTCACCAGGAAGATTTTGTGTCCGTGACAAGATTCTGACAATATTGTCAGACTGATGTCACAGAAACGAAGATTTTTATATTATTTAAATGGTTATCTGCAAAATGTTTAATAGAATAAAAATAATGATAGATTTTCTATTAAAAAAAAAAAAAAAAAGTAAATACAGAACGTTAAGAATGATTTGCTATGGTCTATATTAGTCTAACAAGATAATTTTTGTATATTTCATGCGGCAAACAATTTTTTTTTGCAACGTTTGTTAGAAATACCTGTGGCACTGTTTTTGAAAAATAATCAAAATCAGAATTTGGCTCAACATCAGACTTTAAATCAGTATTGACATACTGATAAAACTTAAAACATAACACATTTTCAGTGAATTTTATTAAATCTAGGAGGTAAATAAATATAAAGAAGATATACCTCCTATATTTAACAACTCTATATATACCAAATGTGTTTATAATTTTCCATTTAAATTATTATATATTAGACAATAATTTTGCATAGTACGTAATTTTTTTTTTTTTAGAACCGAATGAACATATATTAAACATTGAAAATATTGGGATGATAACGTGCTGGAGGCCAGGTGTTCATTCTCAAATTATATCTTTTATTTGTGATTTTAATTTTATGACCTACCAGCAATTTTATTTACCACTTTCAAAAAATAATTTAAAATTTAAAGCTTTTAATATCTATAGTGGTAACACGTTCAATATGAGAAAAGACATAGATAAAATATTTCAACCGTTTATTGCTCTTTGGTATATTTACAAATAAATAAGAACGTCTATAAACACTGTAAATACATCTATCGTTAAGTTGAATTTATAAAAAATAAATCATTGTGAGTTTAACAATAAACAGTAAACTAGATTTGGATTTAGATGTTGTTTTTGTAAACTGGTTTTATAACTTTTTTTTTTTCTGGTTATAAATAAATCTAAATGCTGACTAATTTTTTTTAAGAAGCTTAATAATCTTTTTGTTTGGTAAACATTAGTTTATAAAAGTATTTTGTTATATTGTTATATGATTTTTCAACTATTTTTGTAAATATTTAATTTTTTTTTAATTTTTTGAATTCTTAAACATGGCTGACAAATTTAACGAAACGAGAGAAAATAATAATAATATTTAATAAGAATTAATAACTTTGTTTTATGTTTTTTTAAAGTTCACCAGCCCTCTAATTTGTCATCATGAAAAGAAAATATGCCTCCAATAATTATATTATATTTCTTATTATTGCACTAACCTTTTTTTTGTCTTGAAACTAGTTCACTACTGCAAAAAAAAAATGTTTTGCTTTCGCAATAGTCAGTAAAGCTTAGTCAACCATCTGTATATGCGTGACCATCTATGTTATAATTCAATAACGCAACACATTCCTATACTATACTCAATAATTGTAAGGCAATGGTATTAAAACATCTTTAATTTTTATTTAATATTAAAAATAAAGTATTTTAACCATACACATATAGTTCTATGCAATATTTTTACTAAAAACCCTTCAGAAACTCATACCTATTCAAGGACAAAAAAAAAAGAAGTCATTACATTACTTATGGATTATTGTATTCATTTTACATTATCTGGATCAACCTATCTAATATTGTCAAATATATCTCATGAGAACTTTTCTTCAAGTAGCCTTATTTCTTTCATAGAATTTCATGGATATATCTGATATAAATATAGCCAGATATTGCAGATATTACATACCGATTACCTACTCTTTATATATATATTTATATATATATACCATAACAAAGAAAAAAAAAAGAACTTTATCCGTCCGTGTCCCTTTAGGCATAAAAAGACAATATTAATAAACCTCTACAAGCTTTCTTTCTCTATAACATATTTAATCTGTCTTATTTGTTTTCTGGAATGTTTAATCTAATTGCTTTTTTCGTTTATTATTTTTGGTATTTAAGTAAGGTATGTGTACCAGAGACCAGACTATTCAGGTATATATGTAGGCGCATAGGCACAAGAAAAATGTTCTAATTTCAAACAATAATAAAGACGCACGTTTTTATTCAAATCACGTACAATATGTGATCGTGGCTTATATTATATTCATATTTACATTTAGTATATAATACAAATGGCAATGGTATATATTTGAAAAGATAATTTCAGATATTTTTTTTTTTCGTTTTTCTTTGCTTTTCTTTTTTTTTTTTGCTTCTACTAATGCAGAACGATAAATAATTAATGTTTACACGTAGCTTTGAGTTTATCGTTTCATGTGCACATAATCTTATGAACCAAAACATATTATATTTATACAGATGATACGGCATGTGATGTAAGTATACAAAATAATATTATTTATAATAATAAAAATAATAATAATAATAATCTTAAAAAGTTCTTTTCGAGTAAGAAAAAAAAAAATTGTAGGTATGTAAGTATGAGTTGGAAAAATATTTTTTTTTTTATTAATTTATAAAATACTTTAAAAAAAATAATCACGAAATTATCGTTACTGTCGGATTAATAAGCTTTATTTTTTTTTTTTAAATACAATAATGGATGTAAATACTTACACCAAATATGTTGTTTTAAATACATTCAGCAGTTAGATAAAGCACTACAAGTATTGAATGAGCTTAATCAATTAATCCATTTTATGAATGGTTTTAAACACTATTCGTTATTTCTTCACTTTATAATAACAGACAACAATGCATAAAAGATTTTTTTTTTTCTTTTCGTTTGAATTCACGCTCTTCTTCTTTTATTGAATCATTTAAATCTTATATTTAAATAAATTTTATGCTCTTGAAATCTCACTTTCTAGAAAACTATTTCTTTTTCCTTTTTGCAATTCAATAATAAAATTCACCTTTTTTCGATCTTTTTTTTTCTTTATTTTTTTTAACAAGAAAACAGAATAGATGCACCTTAACCAGATATATAATTTTTTTTTTTTAAACTTCCGAATAACGATGTTATTTTATTTTATTTCTAACACCAACCAACTGAACGATATAAAGGATCACATAGAACTGGTTTCTGTGTTACAAAATATAGTTCTATTAAGTGCTTATATTTGTTGGGCAGAGAGAATCACCGGGTTTTTCATTTTCGCGTGAGAGAATTTTCTTCGTTTATTCATGATGGATAAATTGTATTCGTAGGTGGTATAATTGTATTATATTCAAATATATATTATATTATATATAGATTTGTAACTGTATGAACCTATTATTATTATATATGCACACTGTATAAGTGTATCATATTGAATGAAAATGTTCGTTTTCATATTTAACATTATGTAGACTTATTTTCAGTTAAAATATACAAAATAGAGATATCTGAAATTCGTATGTTTTCTGTTTATACATTTTATTATTTTATTATTATTTTTTTTTTTTTTACAGAAATTGAGAGATTTTATATCTTTCGTGGAAGATATAGACAAATACTCTTTTTTTTTTTTAAAAAAAACATCAAAATAAATAAACAATGTGTATGAAAATGTAACCAAGACTGAACTACGCTATAGTCAATTGTATTTATACCTTTACTTTTACTTATGTTAAAATAAACATCGATGAAAAAATATTAAAGACTCTGAAGATGAGCAAACTGAAATGAATTCATTTCAGATACCTTGAGGTATTTTTTTTCTATTTAAAAACATCGCAAATAAAAAACAAAAAATAATAAGAAATAAAAAAAGGCAAAAAAATATAAGGAAAAAAGCTCTCAAATCGCCCTGATTTTATATCAACCTTTTATTTGGCAAAACCGTATACACGTTAAACTGTAGGTAAGCGTAAAATTTAAAAAAGTTTTTCTTCGAAATCATTCCAGGACATGCTAATTTTTCTTTCTTTTCAACATATTTTTTTTTCTCTATAGCTCAAATATCTCTGCTACAGTCACAATGCATAAATTTACAAAAAGAAAAAAACAAATCATCATTCTGTAGAAAAAGAAAACTTCCATCTGCAAAAGGGTAAAATTTTAAATTGTCATTCGTTATTCTTGTATTTATTTAAAATTGCAAAATGTATGCCAAAAGCTAAAGCCCTCTTTTCGCCATTTTCATTTATTTAGGACTGTATTAATTAAAAGTGAGAAATTGGTAGGTACTCACCATGATTTTTAATTAATTTATAACAGAAAATAATAAAACATTTTGTGAGTCTATAAAAATATGACCACATAGAGTTTTCATTTAACTCATCCATTTCATATTTCTCATTGTTTTTGTTAGATCTTTTGTTTGGTTGGTTACCCAATCTCTTTCTTTTTTTTGTTATTATTATTATTATTATTATTAATTATTTTTTTAATGAAAAAGAGGATACTAATTTAAAACAATTAAATACTTTTTTGCTTTTTTCCTTTTTTTTCCTCTAATTGTATTGTTTCACAGAAATTATTTTCTTCTTTTTTTATTTAAAATTATGAATAAATTAATGAAATGATAATGCGCACAAAAAAGTCAGTAGGTACATAAAATATTACCTCAAATACGAATATCTACAAATTCTCAATGTAAATAGCCGAGACATAGTATGTGCTGCGGCTGCTTGTAGTTTATTTGTGTTCTGTAAACAAAACAAATGAAAACACGTAAAGGTAATACAATTTTAAAAACAAATATCTAATAACAAAATGTTTTCTCAACAATACAAAATATATCAAAATTTAATGGTTCGCATTGTAAGTTCAAAGTGTTTTATCTGACGTACGTGATACTATAGTTTTTTTTTTTATATATATGTATATAGAAACGGTACCTAATGTACGGTTTGAATTTTTCTTACATTATATATCATATCATACTGTTTGTTTTCTATATTTAATTTGTTTTGTTTACTGTATTTATTGTACGTATTATAACATCATTATTGTATAAAAATCTGAGTGGTGTTCTCAGAATTCTGTTAAAAGTTAGCATTAAATAAAAAAAAATTGTATAAATCGTATGCCTGTAGATAAAATTTCTGATAAAAAAAAATAATATTTTTTTACATTTTTTAATAGATAGATTTTCTCAACCAATAACTAAACAAGTATATCTAAATTAGATTTAGGTCATATCAGCCATGCCTGACCCCTTCCAACTAAACATTTTTATCCCACAAATTAAATACTTTATCCTATTAATTTTCGCTAAACTTAATCCACACAAAAACATGAAAACCATCTCTATATAAAAGAGGATTAAATAAATTAATCCAATTATATTTTAAACAATATAAACTTTTTAAAAGAAAATTAAGTCTCTATCTAATTCTCTAAATAATGATTCATATTACTGTACCATTTTGCGTTTTATACGCATTTTCTTGTCTATGGTTTCGTAAATATAATTATTATTATATATTTATACTTAAATTTAATGATATAACCATTATTATCCAATTCCCATAGACACATTTTCCCACAATATACGTACCGTCGTGCATCCAAAATACTTGGATACGCAAAGTGTTTATGGCCATTATATTATATCTATTTATATAAATATATAATATATTTTCTATATTTCACAATATCTATTTACATTAGGTAAATGGTAGAAATAGAAAGGTCAATTGATATTCCACTATATAAAGTTGTTCATTTCATTGTATATTCATAATAATATATTTGACTCAATTACTCAATATTACAATATTCATTCTTTTCTATATAGCTATATTTACGTGTGTATACACTATAATACAAAATGAACCAATATATTATAATGCTGGTTTAAATATAAACAAAATCCGTTTAATAATAAGAGATATTCGAAAACTTTTCTCCACTGACTGGCCACCCTTTTATTTTCATTTATATTTATATAGGTATTTGTTACTATCTACCATCTGCATATTTATATAAAATAGGTATAAATCATAAATAATTACTCACTATAGAGATAACAAAAGACCCGGGCTGTTAAACACAAAATCCATTTTACTATAATGACTTTGACATCGTAAATGTGTATTATTTATAAAACGATATATACTTTCAAAAAATCATTAAAGCTATCTGTACGTAACGCATATAAGTACGTATCTGTAAGCTTACTAAATAGCGAAAACATGCTCTGCTACTAAAACATATATCGTATGGGTACAGAATTTACTAAGAATATAAATGCACATACACATACAAATTAATGATGCTGAGGGGCTGACTTTGGATTACATACTTTTCTAAAACCTTTGAAGTCTTATGTATTAAAATAATAATAATAAAAAAAAAAAATCATAATCTCATGTGCTCACTCTGTTATGAAAAGAATAGCAACACAGAAAACAGGCAATCTAAATCTCATTTTGGTGTTCTGTATAACTTTGTAATCAGAGAAAACTTTTATAATTCTAAACGTATAATTTGTTCATTTTATGTGGATTTCTTCTTTCTTTATTTTTTCTTTGTCACATTGATTAACTATTAATATTGTTACACAATAATAGAAGTGAAAATCTTTTTTAACTCAACGTTTGCGCTTTTTTTTCTATTCTTTTTTCCTGTTTCCTTTCACAAGAACCACAAAATAAAATGAGTATTCAAAGGTTAATGGTATGTTTGAAATAATGTTTTCTGTTTTCTTTTTTTTTTTATTTGAATTGTATGTTGAATACGAAATTATATATTTTATTACCTTAAAGAAATGTCAATAAATATTCAGTATACCTTTATTGTCAAATACAAATCAAATAATAAAAATAATAATTTTCTGAATATATGCGTCATGTATAACTATCCTGATATGTAATATTAAAATATTGTAATATCTAATAAATGTATCTGCTTATTCTGCTATAATGTCAAATTATTATCAGATCATATAAGTCTTTTATGTTAATATAGATTTCCGTCCGTTTCGTGTTTACCATTTCCTCTATCGACACATAATTCCATACATTATTTGGTTTACCTATTTCTATCATTTTTATATTTTTATAATTTTCACTATTACAAAATAATATTTTCTTGATAATTAGTTTTGAACTTTTGAATTACTTACTCGGTATATATACCACATTTTTATGTAGGTTAGATATACAGCGATGGTCGGCAAAACTATACCTGATGATATAGCAATAAATGCATGAAATCCAGAATATTCCGAAAGAATAATGATAATATGTTTTATATTAAGAAATCTAAATTAGCAATTTTTTGTGTGCTGGGAGTTTTGGTATTAATTATAGAATTTTCTTCTCATATATAGCAGAATATTTTATTTTTAGGAAGAAACATTGCTATATATTATACCTTTCATTATACCAGAATCGATATAATATTATGTTAATTGTTGTATGATATTTTTTTTTTTAAATTATTTTACTTATTAGTATTCAGTATTATAATATTTTCAGTATTGATAGACTGTCACATAAGTTTCTTTATATAATTATACTCAATGAATAATAAAGAAATTCTTCTCGTAAATTAGAGCCTCACCTGCAGTGGGATTCCATAAAAATATAGATATCGCGACATAGACATTGATATTGGTAATTTGTCGTGATATAGAGAAAATTAAAATATAGTTATCGACATAGACATTAGACATAGACATTGATATTGATATTGGTAAATTGTCGTTGATATAGAAAATACTGAAAAAAAAAAAAATATAATACACAATACAGAAATTTCTGAAATTTCTATATTTTCCCAAGTTAAACATCCCTAATTTTTATAAAAAAATCAAAAAAAAAACATATTATTATTTACCAATAACAATATCAATATCAATATCAATATCAATATAAATATCAATATCAATATCGTTTTTTTTCGTTAGATGTATCTAGCCTTTCTAAGTTATTCTTCTTCATTGCGAACTTCAGACCACTTATGGTAATTGACAGCTGACATTTCATGGATTATTTAAGAAAAAAAAGTTTCAAGTTTGGTTG
>JAABKK020019053.1:0-19208 GCA_011634745.2 Catotricha subobsoleta | reverse complement strand
GTTACGGGATTGGTTTAGGGGGTTCAGGCATGCGTCACGGCTGCGTTACAGGATATATTATATGCCTAAAAAATGCTCATTTTTGCGTTACATAATTTATGGATGTTCCCTAAGCAAATATCGAACGAATTATGTTTGTGCAAAATAGAAGTTAAGCTATTATTCCTACATGTAGGGCGAAATGATACTTGAACCTTTCTGTTTTTGTGAGTGGGGCTTGGGCCTCGCCGCCATACTGTAGTCGGCGCCTATGGAACCAAAGTTAATCGGATCGGGTTTTTAGTAGGGGGTTGGTTTGAAACCATTCTTCCCTTGTGGGAATAATCTTAAACGGTTTATAAAAAGAGTGTCTGGGCACCATGCTGTCACCTCAGATTCCATCTTATTCTAGATAGTGCAGTGGCCTGAGGATCTCCTTCTTCTCACGGTTCATTGATTTGTTAGTTAAAGTCTGTGGGTAGCTCTCCTAGCTTCCGCCTCCACAAAAATCTCTAACGGAAGTAAATTCAGTAACAATTCCAAGCCCAAAGTGGGCGTTGTTCTGAGTGTTCTTGTAGTTGCGAGACACGCTATTCTTCGTAAATAAGCGAAGTCTCTTTTTGCTGAGAAGAGGAGTGTTCTTCCATATAAGGGCTATTAACTAATTACATAACTTATAAAATCAGAAAAAATAAAATAAAAACATCATTTTTTTTCTACAAGTTTAAATAACTATTTATATAAATGTATAGCGAATAATGATTCCCTTGATCCAAGTTCATTATATGATCCAAAGGGTCCTATTTTTATACTTTCGTATATGTTTAAGAAGCGAAATAAATAAATAAAAGAAATATATTTAAAAACGCAAATTAAGTATCACTTAAAACATTATCAAATATATTCTCAAATATAGAAATAAGCCCACCAGCAAAGAATAAATTCTTCAATTAATTTCCATTTTGTTTACCAATAAATATGAAATTACAATAATGAAATAACCATAAACAAATAGAAATACAATAATTCCATTATATTTCCATAACACAATATTTATGTCGATACACAATAATTTTAATGATTAAATAATATTTTATCAACAGCATAACATAAATAATACACGTATAATCTGTGAATTTTATCACATATTTTTAATTTAAAATTAGTTACTTTACATAATTTATTTTTAACGCCATTGTTGCATTTCCAGTTTAGTGTAAATTAAATAAGCAAATTAAACAAGAAAAAAAAAAAAAAAACGGGCGGAGCTTAATTTTCACACATTCTTTATAAAACTTGTGCAATTCACATATATCAGTCATTCATTGGTGCACCAATCGTATTCGCTTGAATAACGTAGTAAAAGATTTTTCATCTGAATTAACCAATACTTATTTACCATTTTTCTGCTTTTCTTTAGGCCCATTCCAATGTATGTTTGTGTTGTACATAGATTTAAATCGCATTCATTGTTCAAGACATAAAACAACAAACATAACATACAAAACATTAAGAATTTATTTAGTATTCAATTCACAGATATAATACATATGTAAAATTGCTTATTCAAACATACCATGGCGTTAAATATTTGAAAAAGGCACCACATGGTTTCTAAAAGTGGTTCCAACCGGGTTTACTATACAAAGTTAATGCACATTGACGAATTAAAGTAAAAATCAAAATCACAAACTAAAACCAGTTCAAATGTGTTTGTTGTGAGTTTAGGACGTTTCTTGAACATTATTCTCGTTTTGTGCTGAGATTTGTGTGTAAGGTTTTCACGTTTTTATCGATAAAACAATTTTGTTTGTTTGTTTTTTTTTCTGTGTTTTTATCAGTCTTATAGCCAGTGTGCAAACTGTTTGTTAGTGCTTTTTTTTTAATAAAAGTGTGAATATTATTATTTATAATTAATTCATAAGTATTTGATTTTGTGAAATTTGTAATTTCGACTTTTTAGTTTTAATTAAAATTAGTGACTTATTAAATATTAAACACGAAAAATGGGTGAACTTGTGGATTTAAGACTACATCATCATATTGCCCAAGAAATTTATCGTCAACAAATGTTACAACGTTTGCCAGGTAATTTGATTAATTTTTTATATAAACTAATATACAAACAACAAAATTAATTTCATTTCAATTAGAGAATTTTGAAATGGTTTAATAGATTATTAATTTTTGAATTCAATGCATTTTTTTTTAATATTTCGAAATATGCTGAACACATACAGTATTCAAATATACATTGTCTGTCTTTATGATAGAAAAATGTTGTACTTATTATCATGCAAATAATTATCGTTTGTATATTATTATATTTTTCTTTTATTTTTCCTAATTTCAATGTAAACTCAGTTCAAATATTTTCAGAGTGGAAATAATTTTGCATGATTTCAAAATTCTGAAAATCTTAAGTTTATGATCAAATTTCAACAAATTTAAAAACTATTCATCGTAAATAATATTCAAAAAAAGTTATATTTTATAGATCCGACGGCTTATATAAAAAAAATTCTATCAAACATTTAGAACGTAGGTTTCTAGCTTGCAAAGGCAATTGCAATTTCTACAACGTTATTGTTATCCCAAAAATTTTAATCACTCTGAAAAAGCAAATTAAAAAGTATCTAATCTACATTTAGTTGGCAATAGTTTTTACAAAATACTATGTTACTTGCAAAAGATAATTCAAAATTTAATCATTTTTGTTATCAGTCTTATTTGAATTTCATATGTGGAAACTGAAGAAGTTTCATAATATATTTTGTATATATTTACTTATTAAATAAAATATTTAAATTTTGGAAAGTTAATAAATAATTTAAAACTTTTAATAGCCTTTCTGAACAAACATTTATAAATAAGTAAATTTATTATTTATTTGTTAAAAGATTATTACAGAGCAGCAATAATTCTTTAATATTTAAAACAAAAATCACTTCAAATGCTTTGTAACGAAAGAACCTTAAGAATTCGATATGAATGCATTTAGTTTATAAAAATAATTAGATCCTAAAACTAAAAAAATCAATTAAAATTAAGAGAAATTTATTAAAAAAAACAAAGAAAAGAATCTATAAACTCGCACTCTACACGACTCACGACGATTCAACTAAATCTTTGTAAGAGTTTAATCATAATGACATTGTTCAAATGTCCGCATGCAACTTCTGGATTTGGTTTGGTCATTATTAAAATGTTTAACTATTTATTTAATATATTGACATTTGTATTAATTTAACACCTAACTACTTAAATATACTAACTCTCCATGTATGAAACGCGTTTTCAAAGAAATGTGTAATAATTAATATCAAGACGTTGATTTAAGTTTAGTCATTATTGTTGAGTAGGTATATCGTTTGCATATGTAGGAAAGGTATAAACCTATTGAAAATATATATATAAATATATTATATATTAATGACTTTTCGTTTACTTTTTTGTTTATCATATATAATATTTTCTGTATATTTTTAAAGGTATCATTATGATACGCTTGGGTACACATTTTAATATTAATGTGTGAAAAACATGCTCTGAATCTATTACTAAACATCTTTCTTCTATTTTTTTTTTTTTTTAATGTTCTATCGTCAGTGTAATTATTAAAACTCAGCAATTTATTTCAAGTTTAAATTTTTTCTATTTTTTTTTTTTTAGATCCATATCCAAATATTTTATCGATGCCACGTCAAATTCAATTACCGCCAAGATTTGGTTTACCTGATACAAATGCCACACTTCAAAATATTGAGCTTTGGAAGCAATTTCATGAAATTGGAACTGAAATGATAATAACGAAGAGTGGACGGTAAGTTATAATTTAAATATGTTCGTTAAAAGCTAAAAAGATGCATCGAATGTTTGTTTCGAACCTAATAATCCATATGATTGGTTGAAAATTCAAATTCATTTTTTCTTTTTATAATTTAAAATATAAAATTTACAGATATTAAATTTTTATATAAGAGCTAATTTCATTTAAATTATTTGATAAATTTGATCATATTCCATTCATAAAAATACAAGTTATTTAAGTAAAGAATTTAAAATATGCTTTCATGGACTATTTGTACAAAATATTATGTTATTTATGTGAAAATGTATTGAGAAAATGTTACTTCCATTTGATCGTGATTAGTATAAAAAAAAACACATTTTTTAATTCGGGACCTAACTGAAACCGAATTCTGCAATTCATAATTCGGTGCATCTCTATCAAAAGACTTATTTCAATAAAATAAAATAAAAAAAAAATGTATAATACATATTTCAAAATCAAATACCAAAAGCAATCTAATATTTAAAGAGGCATAGGTCACATTTCTAACGCGAGATCATAAATATATAATCTTATCGTCACAAAAATGAAAATGGCGTCGACTGAACATAATTTTTGGTTAAACATTTTGGATGCACAATAACCATTATTTTCTAAATTGATGCATTTTGGTACGTCTGCATTGACCGCATAATGTTTAACTATTTGACTATATATGGTTTTGTTTATATAATATTTCTGTTGATATTACACACAATATACATAAAATGCATATAAGGAAATATGTTTTGTGATCACACATTGGTGATAAAATTCGCTCCACAGAACTAAACAAATATTTAATTTGAAAATGTTTGTAAACAAATACAAATGCCATATATAACAAAAGAATGAACTATAATTTTTGGGTTGGATTGAAGTGTATAAATATATATTTTAGATGTCGAAAGTAGACGCTGCCAGTCTTGTATTCACACATAAAATATATATGAAATATAATAAGTTTTTATGGAAACTGTTTTTGGTCATATATAGGAAATATGCAGCGTGTCCAGTTCACTCAATATGGCAACCATTTTTTTTTGTTGCTTTTATAACATTTCTATTTAGTAAAGAATATTAGAAATTATGATTGAGTTGTTTCGATTATTGACTGCAATAATGTTTCTATACAAAGAGGAGGTTGGGTATGAGTTTAAATTGTATACTCTTGCTAAATAACTTTACTTAAATAATGACGGTTTATACTTCCTTTAAACATTTTGCGGTTTTTGTAGAACAGAGAAGTGTAAGCATATATTTGATTAACAAAGAGAAAAGGTGCACGTATTCATGATCTTAAAATCATTACGAGTTGAAATTTATGAAGCCATTATTTTAGATTTAACTAATAACTCAAGGTGTGATCTTTTTTTTAATGTGAATTTAGTAATTTTATGAATTTAAACAATTAATGGTTGATTTCAATTATAGCTTATCAACTTTAGTGAAAATATTTCAAAAAAGAAAAATCATATCTCTTTAATTCGAAAATTTCATTTCTCAATATTATAGTGATCTTAATAATATATTCACTAATTCATCCAGAAATATACTTATACTGAATAGGCGTTTGACAAAATATTTTATTTTGTGATCATTGTTCAAAACTCAGTGCTTTTCAAAATTCACAATTTGCCTAATCTACAATAGAATAAAATACATTTGTTTGTTTGTCTTTATTTTATTTTATTTTATTTTATATATATTTTTTTTTTGTTTGCGGAAATGAGCTCTCTAACAGAGCTTAAGTTGCCTTTTAACTTGCACACATTTTATTGTTTAACACCAAAAATGCATAAAAATATAGGCGCCATAAATATTTACTTAAGTAATAAACTTAGCACTTTATTTAAATATATAAACGTTAATGTAGATAGAGGAAAAAGGCGACAAAATGCACATTATGTTTGTTTGTTTGTGTTTTTGCTTTTATTTTTGCAAATATAAAATGTTTTAGGATTTATTGTGATTTTAATATTTTCAATATTTATTTAATGATTTGTTGATTATTCTTTACTTGATTTATCTCGTTTATGGAGGTGTTTTGTAAGTGTTTAAATGTGATTTTTAGCACGCGCATTATAATTTTTCATATAATTTTCCATATAATTTATTTCATATATTGGCTCTAACCAATACAAACCGTTTATCGTTTTCCGTTTTACTTTTAATTTGTGCTTTAATATGTAACGTAACAGAGATAAGAAATTATATTGTATATGCACAGTAGGGGCTGCATTTCATATTATATTGTTCATTGAGCGGAGACAACTTTGTACACAACAATAAAAATCTAATTCATGACGCCACTTTGTAACACCTCATTGCATTGTCATTCCATCACATTTAAGATATATATTTTGTAGATAAATAAAAATTTGCCTCTCTTCACCTCTTTACAATTTATTGCTTTTTTCTTCAAATGTTCTGATTTTTTTTTTTTTTTGTTTCGGTAATGTTTGAATGCCGACCACACTTTTTATCATAAATTCATGAAACAAGCCAAAAGCAAAAAATTAATGTCCTTGTTTTTTAACACACAAGGAAGGAAAAGAGAATCTTTTAGTCTTTATGAGAAATCTCCGAATCTTTTAACATAAAATTATGTTGATATTTTTTACGGACGCATTTTTTGAAGAAAAAAATATAAAGAAATAATCAAAGACATTTTTTTTTTGCCTTGCTTTGCTTGACATTGTATATTGTTCTACATTATGTAACATCACACAGAAAAATCTTTTGCACTTGTCCGCCTTTCTACGTCTACGTCTGTCGCTTATACACAAAAAGTAAATTAAAACTATAACAATAATATGTCGTTCCATTTTTGTATGTGTGTAAGAAGTATAACTGATTCGTTTCTAGACTACATGCAACGGAATGGAATTGGTTAGTAATTTGGCGCCACTGCACTGACTCGTACCGCATGCTGTTCTAAGACAATGCAACGTTTAGATGCCCGCAGAGACAAGACAAGAGACTTTTCTCATCTAAATTTTTTTTTTTTGGTTTTTTTTTTATAATATTCTTACAATCTTTATATCATTCTATCTATCAAGATTTTTTTTTATATTCTCTTTATATTTGTTTATTATAATTTAATTTTAATATTAGTATTTCGTATTTTTATAAAAATGATTGATTTGATGGGAGTACGATCGATCTGTTAAGGCTATGTCTAATAAATATTAATCCAAAATTTTAATTGAAAATTTATTATAATTTATGCTACGCATGTATTCAACTGTAACTCTATACAGTATCGAATATTCCACACAATAAACTTATAAATATCCGAAGGCTAATTAAACTTAATAATCATGAAATGGTCATAAGATATTTAATGGCAAATAAAAGAAAGAAAAATCATTTATTAAATATGTTTTTTTTTCACTAAGTAGTCACAGCAACCAACACACAATTTGTCACACATTTTTAACATAAACAATTAAATATTATTAAATTTGTTTAGCGCTTTACTTTACTAATTTAAAAAAAAAAAAGGATTCAGATGTGTAAAAAATGGCAATCAAACAATTCTTCTTTTCTCTCTTTTAAATTTATATAAATAAAATCATCTTTTATTCATTTAATTTAGATTCTGGAAATAACAGGTTTTCATTTTTTGTTTTTTGTTTGTTTTTTTTTATTTATTTCAGTTTAGACTACAATCTTTTGATTAGGTTTTGAATTTGAGCTTTAAATTAATACTAATTACAAATGATTCTGTAACATTCATATTCAAGATAATTTAATCTTTTTTTTCTTTTTTTGTATTTGCTTTGAATTGGTTTGAGTACACCGGTTTCTTGAAATTGAATATAAATAACATTTTAATAAATATATTTCAATGATGCTAACTCACAAACGTCCACTTTTTATTTTACATTTAGATTATACAAAAAAAAAAAATCTTTCGCAAAAATGTATGCTTTAGAAATGATCACTGCAGCTTTTTTAATTTGTATGATTCGTAAGAAATAAATATAAAAATTAATTCAATTCTTTCGACTAATAAATATGGAATATTTATATATACATAAATACAGACATAAAATTACTAACAGAGAAGACAAATGAAAAATAAATTCCATAAGAAAAGTCACTTCTTTAATTAACTTTTAATATAATCCAAAAAAAAAAACTATTACTTTTTTTTCGATTTAAACCCGCTATATTAAAAAGTACTTAACTAATTTTCAGTGAGTTGGGTATCAACTTTAAATCCATAATCTAAATATTGTATTAATCGTAAATTCAATCTTAATAGTCTGCGCGCACTGTGTGTGTTTCTCTGTATAATAAGTCTATTCTCTTCAAATATATTGCATATGCAACAAAAATAAAGAAATTATTATTATTATTAATGACTAATATTAGAATATATGTTATATATGTTTACCTTTATAAATTTGAACAAATTGTATTGAGCTGGGAGGATCATCGGGCTGTATATTTTAACTGCGATTGCAAGTAATAAGTACCTACCTCTTCTCTATAAGACAAAACCAGAACGTAAAATATATATATATATATATACATAAACAGTGAAAACAACAACAGCAAGAAATAAAAATATGTTATTTTATCATTCTGAATAAGTGGCAGACCACCATGTAATTTCGTAAACCAACAAGGAACTTTTAATTTTAACTACCTCTCGTTTCAACCATCATCACATTATTCGAAACATATAATTTTTTTTTATCGTATTTTTGTGTAAGAGCATCATCGCATGGCAGGAAGTAGACGCCATGTATTAAATTAGAAAATCTTTCACTTCAATATTTTTGTTTTTTTTTTTTATTTCTTTGTATATTATATTAATTTTTGTGCTTTTTCTATGTTTGGTGAAAATGTTTGATTGATTTAAACACAGTTGATATCGCAGGGAATCAGCTTGTTATTAGCTGGAGCCTAGAGATTATTTAATTAAGTTGCACCTTAGATGAAAAGTCAGTTTAATATTAGTTTTTTAAATTTCATATTTTGTAATACGCGAAACAGTGGGACATTGTTCACATAAAATATACATATTTATATATATATTATTATTTTTTAACAATATGATTTTGATGATTTTAAGTCTACTTTGAAATATCACTATTAAACTACTTGGCGTAACTCTTAAACTTTGGAAGTTTTTCTTTCTTTATAATTTGATATACTTATTTATCATTTATTTTGTTTTGTTTTACAAACTAAAAGAAGAAAAATCTGCTTCTATTTTTTTTTTCCTTTTTGTAATGTTTTTGCCTTAATGTCTTACGTCCGTATTAAAGAAATAAAAAAACAAAAAACAAAAACGTAAGAGCAATCATGATCATAAGGTATTTAAGGTTTATGATGAATGTCCCATTCTTTGTCAATTATATGTTTTCTTTTCTTCTTCTATTTGGTTTCTGTAAAAATTATGATCTCAATTTAAAATGATTGCCCACTTCTTCCTGACTACCCATTGATTTATCTGAGAAAAACATATTGTTTCTTATTGTTTATGGTTTATGCTATTATTTTATTAATTTTTGTTTTTCAATTTTGATGTGAAATTTAAATAAAGCATAATTAAGTTCATAACTTTAGCCACGGCAAGTCAAAATCAATTTGAATATTTTGCTGAGTTATAAAAAAGAAAAAAAAAATTGTTATCTTTTTTTTTTTCTTACTCTTTCACTGTTAAAAGATATGTGTTAACAATTTATTATAATAAATATAACTGTCGGTGAAGAGATTTTAGTATTTTGTTAATTATGAATTTTTTATAATGTACCTACGCAACGCAACAAATTAAAAGAGCTCTAGGTATACAAAATACCTTTTTATTTTTCCAGTTTTTTTTTTCATCGTTTTTTTAGCTTTATTTTTATATTGTTTTAACATTAATTTATGGCAACGGTCTACGCTACTCTGCTAGGATGGGTCAGTCAGGCGCCACTATCTTAAAATTTCATTAAATATGTTTTTCGTTTTTTTTTTTTATGTTTCTGTGTTTTTTCTTTGGTTTTTTTTGTGATGTAGTAGAAAAGAGAATCAACTAACTTAACCATGTATTTTGGATATGTTTTTTTTTTGTTTTTTTATTCTTGTAGTTTTCTTCGTTATTTTTTTTTTCTTGTTATAATGAAATATTTTATACATAGTTTAGAATTGGATTTATGTTTATTAAGTTCGTTTAATATAGTGTGGGAATTAAAATTATAACAATTAAAAAGGTAATCGATGTAATCGATGTCAATAAATCAAATTCACATTAATATTAGTTAAGAAGAAAATTGGTATTTGACATATTCTTGGTAAAAATTAGGTGCTTGAGATTTTTTTCTTTTTTTGGAATCGATGAAAATAAAGAAAAAAAAACAAATGTTGTCATTTGATTAAAATTCACATATATAAAGATTCTGTTTAATTTACCTCAAGACCAGACAGAGCCGTAAATCCAAGAGAAAATCTTCATTGAAATTGTGATAATAAATTCAATATGTTTTCAGAATAACGAAAAGATTTTAATTGGTTTTCCAATGAATTATCAATTCTTATTATTTGTTGGAACTCAGAAATTTATTCAGCAAAATTTAAAAAAAAAACGATTTTAAATAGACCACAAATATATCAACTCAGTCATACTTGATGTATTGTTAAAAAGGTGGTAGAGAAATAGATAAAATAAAATTTTAAATTGTCAACATGCACATAAATCAATGTCTTCTTGAATCTGAATACTATTCAAAGCTGTGGATTCATTCTTCACAGTATTTTAAACCGAAAATATTATAAGCGCGTCGCCGTTTAATAATGAACAAAAGAAAAAAACTTTGTTTTATTTTTTCTTCATCTTCTCTTAACAAAGTATTTGTTGTCTTAAACTTTAAAAACAGTAAAGGAAAAAAAAATGCTGTAAATTGTAAATGATTTTTATCTTTCATAAACCATCACATCACAAACAAAGATCCCTCGACTATTTATACACAGCAGGTGATACTTGACAGTTTTTTTTTTCATTTTTTTTATCCTCTCTCTCTCGTAATAAAATTGATGTTTATAAGGTTGTTAATTTCTATATATGTTGTTATGCTGTATAATAAAAATCTTGTTAATTCGATTTTTGTCATGTTTTTTGTTGTCTAATCAATTATAAAAATCTTATAGGTTTAATTTAAATAGGACGTATCTAGATAGGTGATAGGTATCTTATACGGTTGATCTTGATATTATATATGCCGGCAGGTATATGACAATATGGGTATCGATCGGGTATAAAGTAGAAGAGGTACATGTGATCTGCAAGGTTTCTTATTATTCATTCTTTATATTTTCTTATTTCTTTATTGTCAACAAAAATATGCTTTTTTATTTATTTATTTTTTTATTTTTATTTCTTTATATTAAAAACTTCAAAATCTTCGATAGTCGTAATTCATCAGTGTTTGTAGTCAATGAGAGATAAATCAATCAATTATAAATTTAACCGACAATCTACTTTATAAGATTTTAAGTAGGCTGGGTATGTAACTCACCTGTTACAACAATAAAATCAGAAAAAAAATATACTTCCCCCTTATTATTGCAACCATTAGTATTTTACTCACAGAGATACAATAAAGTTAATAGCACCTATTTTAAAGATAAACAAAAAAAAAGATGAAAAATAAAATTAAAAAAAAACAAAAATATTGTAAGATAATTTCAACGTTCAACACAATATAATAATATGTTTTATAGAGATCTTAGGTTAGATGCCACAAGAAATTTCTTAAAATATACGCAACCTATAATTGAGATGAAAAAAAAGAAGGAAAACAAATAGTGAAAATGTTCAATTCAAACAAAACAATCAAAATTAAAATTCCTAAATATTGACTGAAGCAGAAATATTAGACGTTACTTTATCATGCATCAATTATAACTTATGTTTGATAAATGTGTGCTAAAAATGCCACCAATAAAACAATTTCCACTCTCCCTCTCTGTTATTGTACCTAGTTCAGGATTTTACTCGGTAACATATTCTTACAATAATAATATTGCAAATGGTATATAAAAACGTTGTAACTCATCTATTAATGACCACTTGTCGACACTGTTAATGACCATAGGCGCCTTTTCCGGTGCGTACTAAATATATCTGGTAGGCGCCCCATTATTTAACCAAATAACATAATATTAGATAGATCTTTACCTCCTCAACAAGAATGGGCAGAAGAAACAAAATTTGTGCGTGTCTGTGTGTATTTATTTTTTTTATTTTCCCTTTTTGAAGTGATGTTGTTAGCAATTTACTTGAGTGGTGTTTGTTTTTTCAACTTTGAAAGGTGTAATTATGATTTTTCATTCTTTAGTAGTTTAGGTACCTGTACTTACTTATTATTATTATGATTTAATATTTATGGTGTTTTTCTTTCCTTCAATTTTGGTCATATTATATCAATATTCAATTTACAAAACTTAGAGTACATAATAATTTGTGATTTTTATTGCATTGACTTAATAAAGCCAAAAATGAATAATAATAAAGACTTTAAGTCCCGTTGAGCTGATTATTTTTTTTTTTTATTTTCTTTGACATAAGACGATAATTGAATATGATTAAGCAATTTTTTTAATATTTTAGGCACGGAAAGCAATTACATAAATCCTCATTATTGATATGAAAAACGATCACAAGAAATCTGTTTCGTTTTTGTTTCTGAATAATTTTTTACGATATCGGAAAGTCTCTCTTAATTGATCTTTCTAATTTAATATACGTACAGAAGCTCAATTTTTTTGCATCAAACCAATTGTATGTCTTACTTTATATAAAGCAGAATCCGTCTCATCCATTTTCATTGCTGCTCCTGGGTCCAAAGTTTTATATTTAATCATATCGTAGATGAAAATAAAATAAAAATAAAAAATAAATGTTTTCTTCTATTTACAGACGCATGTTTCCATCACTTCGTGTTGCAGTATCTGGTTTGGAAAAAGAATCACATTATTGTGTTGTATTAGAAATGGCACCAGTTAGTGATTGTCGTTATAAATTTTCTGGAACTCAATGGGTACCTGCTGGTGGATCAGAGCCACAAAGTACACAACGAATGTATATTCATCCTGATAGTCCTGCGTTGGGTTCACATTGGCAAGCACAACCAGTTATTTTCAATAAAGTTAAATTAACTAATAACAGTTTGGATGGTAATGGACATGTAAGTATTTTATTAGTTATATTGCTAAGCAATCAAATATTCATTAAGATTTGTTTAGAATAATAAGTTGATAACAATTAACAATATTTAACCAATATTCTGCTTGGTAGTTAGCAATTTGTACAAAGTTTATGATTTTTTGCAACAACAATAGCTTCTTTTTGGTTTTTGTTTTTGTTTGAAATACTTCAAATATTTAAACTAAAAGATTAAATAGAACTATTTTGTGCAAAACTAAAAATAATCTAATAGCATTCATTCTATTGACACTTGAAAATGTTTTTTTTTTTTTTTTTTGTTAAATGAGTAATCAAGTATATGTACTTAGACCGGAGACAATCACTTTTACCTGAGTGCTTCATTGTTCAAAATACAAATATAATAATTTTCATATACATATATTTTTACGTTCTGCCAAATTGTATAAATACTAATTATCAATTTGAACCTTCATAACTTTGTTAAATATTTTCACTTAAAAGAATTTTAATGTTCTTCCCTAATGATCAACAACTAAATATTTCTTTGTTTTACAGATGGTCTTAACTAGTATGCATAAATATCAACCAAGATTGCATATCATTCGCACATCGGAACCATCACAAATACCATGGGCGCCACAACAATCATTTACATTTCCTGAAACAGAATTTGTTGCCGTCACTGCTTATCAAGTAAGAATAATCTTCTTTTTTTTATTTTTTTTGAATAATTTTCAAGCTTTTTTTTTACTATACAGTCGGTCGGTCGGTATACCTAAGAATGATAATTTGGTACCTATCTAAAGCGCGTAACAACAATTTATTTTTGGCAATGTTACATTATCATATTTGAATAGATCATAAGAAAGAAATATTAGGTATAAATAGTCTGTCTGATATTTGCTGTTGTTTTAGTTTCATGTCTTAATGGTTTGGTTACGATACATATATTGTAGATATATGAGACAGATTGTTTTAAAATAATGTAAAAATGAAGAACTTACCCAATATGAAAAACCAATAAAAAGAAAAAACGTGTGCTGCACAAAAATAATTTTAGGGTTTTGAAAAAGAGAAAATATTTTTTGACGGATTGACTAGTCACTGTGTTATTGACCATTTATTAAAAGTCTGCTTAAGCTTTTGTTTTAGGTATATTTGATATTATTTATTATGTTACCAAAGAATGTATATTAAGCTTATAATAGGCGTATATGTATTATCATAAAATGAAAAACTGGAGTGATTTCTTTTTTATTTTGCTGATTATATGGGCATTTTCAATAAATTATATGGTAAAATAAAGATTTACTTGCAATTATTATTTTTAATTTGTTTACTTCGATTATATAAATCATTTGTTATATTTTTGATTTAAATTATGACTAGTATATTACAAAAAAGATATTTAGACTTTATTCAGATTTCCAGTTCTATCCAGTGATAAGCAGAATTAAAAAGATGTTTATTTTTTTATTTTATTAAAATAGATATTTTCTAACTTTCTATTCAATTCGTTTTCACATAAAATCTCAATCTGGTTGCATAATCTTTACAATAAAAATTTATAACATTAAATTTGTATCACTTATAACAATAAGAAAAATACCGAAAATTGAATCATCTATTAAAATATTCACACAAGTCCGATTTAATAGTATTCTTCATTTTGGCCAGTCTATTATTACTCTTATTATTATGTTCAACTGTTCAAGTGTTATGTGTTTTTTTTTTTTGTATATATAGAAAATATTACAAAAATATTGAGGAAAAAACACCACAGCAAATTTTTGATGGCCTATAATTTTTGTTTAAACTAATTCTAAAAGTTTTGTGAAGCGTATATAAGTAAATTTCTTTGACCAAAAATATTGCAAAAATACCGCTTTTAAGGATTATCTCAGTCTCAGCGTAACGATATATAAACAGGAGTTTGTACAATGTACATGCAAAGATTTTCTGAGTCAGATTAGTCTTTGTTTTGTGTTCATTGAAGTGATGAAGTCGTCGGCATTGCGTTCCATTTTTCTTTGAGTCATAGATATATATATAGTTCAGAGAGATCAGAGGTATGCGGTAAATACACAATATCATTTACAAAATACGTATAAAAAATTTGAATAAAAAAAAGCATATAGGTACTAAAGAGAGACAATATAGTTTAAGATCAAAAGAATAAGATTTCATTGTTCATTCGATGATCGCTGCAAAACATTCTTATTTATTTGTAGTTTTTTTTTTTCTTATTTTATTGCTATTTTAATAAACTTGTATTGATTTTAATCGACCTGTTTTCTCTGTTTTTTTATAGAATGATCGTATAACAAAATTGAAGATTGATAATAATCCATTTGCGAAAGGATTTCGTGAATTGGGACAATCTAGGATGAAACGGAAATTAGCACAAAAACCATCAACAACTGAATCAATATCATCTGATTCAGTTATTGTAACAGAGTATACGAGTTCACAAAAAGAAAACAAAATAAGTCGAAAACGGTCAAATAGCTTAACTGGTTCAACAACATCAACAGAGGATAGTGGACACTCGGTAGCTGATGAAATATCATCTTCAAGTGGTACTAGTTCACCAGTTATATCAACCCATGAAGAAATTCGATATAATAATCAAAATTTCGATGAAAACGATGATTGCGGAAATCAAATAAAGACTCATTCACCAATACATAGTCCGCAATTTACAAAGAATTTTTCACCAGCTTGGATTGATTTAATGGCAATCAGATATCTTTCAACGAATGGATCTTATCATCATCCATTTTATTATCCACCATTACAACAAAATTACGATGCCATTCCATTAAAACCAAACTATTATCCAAGCGATTCGCCTTATGCATTGCCTCAACAACCACCACAGTTTCTATCAAGATCTTCACATGACAGATTTTTCGGTGATGGTATTGAAAAATCAAGAAATACAAAATCAAATCCAGCAAAAAAATGTAGTTTTACAATATCTGCCATTTTAGGATGTGAAAGTTAAAACATTAAAATTAAATTCGTTTTCGTAACATTTTATATATTTTTATTTTATTTTATCTCTTTTTTTTTTCTTTACTTTTTTTGATGTGCCATCTTGCAATCTAAATATTCCTATTAAGTAAATAATTAAAATATTTTATTTATGATTGTTCTTATATTTTGTGAATCGTTTCTATTTGTATATTAAACTTAAATGGCCATCTACGCAAATAGCACATAATAAAATTAATTTTTTTTTTAATATTTGTTAGTGTTAAATACAAGTATTTACTTAAAATAGGTACTACAATAAAGTGCAATTATTTAAGAAAATGTTTTCAAATCGATAGTTGTAATTTTGTAAATTATATTGTAAATTTAATTAATATGTCATTAATTTTAAGTAATCATTAAATAGTTTGTATTGTATTTTTAATTGAGGTTGTTTCGAGAAAAGACTGTACCCAAAGAAAAACAGAATATGTATTTTTATTAAGAAAATAAATGTATTTAGAAAATGTATAAATATTAATCTTTGCTTTGATTTTTTTTTTTTTATTATAGAATTTCATTTACAAAAAGGTCTTTAGCGAAAGAATGTTGTTTCGCATAGTTGGTTCGTTTCGTTATTTAATTAGTTGATTAATATAAAAAAAAAATATTTGTTTAATTTAATTTTACTAAAGAAAATATTCTGCATAACTGGATATTAGCAATATTTTGAATCAATACTTTTTAGTTCAACTGCCTACGGAAATATGTATTTGTATATGTTCGCAGTTCACGCTTCAGTTATTAAGTATTGAAAATTATCTTAAATCAACTGATTTTAGCTCACCAGAGAAAGAAAACTTTCAGTGTTTTCAATTTATATATGAAAAAATCTTATTTCAGTTGACCAAAGTAGAAAAACTTTCAGTGTTTTCAATTTATAGATGAAAAAAAATCATAATCAATTCCTTTTAAAAAAATATATACCTATATATATATTTTTACACTAATTTCATATATTCGGTATAAAAATGACATAGATACCTTTTAAATGAAATAATTTATAATTCAAAATTTCTGAATAATAATCCACATGTTCTTACAAACTATCATTCAAAACTAAAAACTTCTTCAAAAATATGTTCTGCATTAACTATTAAATTACAGACAACAACAGCAAATATATAATTATACAGCTATATACATACATTGAACGCATTAGACCATGAAAATATTTTACCTGAAAATAGAATCGATATCAGAAATGTTGATTAGTCTAGAATATAATGTAGGTAGTTCAAAAGTCCATATGAATTCAATAATGACGATTCTGACATGACTTTGACTATTCAATATATCCATCCCACTTACAATATATAAGCTAAAAATATTTACGTTTTATTATAGTTTTTAAAATCTATATTACCAAATGCACATAAATATTATAACGTTTGTTTTATAAATTAGCTTGTTCAAAAAGTGATATTGATTAATGGTTTCATATTATAATATTATGGTCGGTAGGTTTATAGATACGATGACGTACGAGTAAGCAAACACTGTATCATTGATCATGTAGATCATTTGGAAAATTGATTACGTCGATACAATATAGCTGCGTTAGAGTAAATTGTTTTTTTTTTTTTTTTCATTCTTATTTTACTTTAATTTTGTTTGGGTTTTGGTGTTGTGCCTAAAGTTTGTTTTCATATAAATTTGTGGAATTTTTTTTTAGCATTATGCATTGTGTATACATATTTCTTTAAACAAAACAGATGCCATTATAATTTATATAAATGGTTTTGAAAAATAGCAATAGACCAAAATATGTTTATAAATAAAACTTTTAAAAAAAAATAAATGGAAAGGAAACGCTTATAAATATAATAAAGTTTGTATATATTCTTTTTGATCCTTATTAAAATTAATTCAAAATAACAAACATATATTGTAATGTTTGTTTTGTGTGTAACCATTTTCATGCATTATATTAAGCTGTGGCCCTTGTGTGTCCAATATGGTCCTATAATAATAATAATTGAATAATATATTTTTGAATCTTTCAAATAAACGGCATTATTAGTTTGTTGTAAACTTAAAATTAATCTGTTTTTTATGACTACTGATCTTACAACTGTAACAAATTTCTAACCATTCTATTGATTGTGCATGGATACTAGATGTTAGCATTAAGTAAATGGTTTCATAAATATAATAATATACAAAGAAAAAAGAAAAGAAATATATATATTGATATAGATATAGACATAGATATAACAAAATATGAGCATCTCAATCATTTAGAAATATGTTCATTTAGTGTAAATATTTAAACGGCATGGTGTTCATTTTAATCTAATATTAAATTTGTTTAAAATAGAATAGGCTTTCTTTTCTCATCATAATCGAACTGAAGACCCCTGAAAATTACTATAATACCACTAGCTTATATAATAAACTAAATACTAGTACTTGGTAGGTACATTATGTCAATTGTGATACCTTATTATTACAAATTAAATATTCTCGTCAAGACTATATGTTACTTATTATTATTTGTTTTCAAAAGAAAAACCTTATTCTTTAAAATACAAAACCCACTCGAAAAGTGAGACATTTCACATTATTGTAATCCCTTTTTTAAGACTGATTAGTTTAATCACCTCTTGAGGTATATAATAAATTCATTATACTCCTCTTTTTATCTCCTTTTATTTGATTTCATTGTATATTAAAAGAAAATATTTCGAAAATTGTTTGTTGAGGATTGCGCCCTATCTTATCAATACCAGTATATGGCCTGTAATATTTGCTTATTTTCACAAAGACTTGCCGCAAAAATGGCGCATATGATATTTTCGTTGCAGTATTATTATGATTTATGTGTAATTAAGATATGTATGCTGATTTTCAATTTTGAATATAGAAAAGTGACATTGGTCCAGGGATATTCGGAGGAAGTTATTTTGCAATACATTATTGGGCCACCGTTGCCAGCATTAAGTTTTTAGCATATTGTATTAGTGCTTAATCGAATAAATAAATACATAAAAAACGGCTATTACGATTTATTTTAATTGTATTTGATAGCCGATGAATACATCATAGGTGCGCATGTTTTTGTTTTCTGGGGGAGGGGGTAAATATCGCACAAAAAAAAGGTCCCTACTTCCCAGTGTAGCAGATCCGGTGGTCGGTTTATATAAATTAAAACTCATATACTTTAGATTTACTACTTTTATTTATAAGAAT
>JAABKK020019042.1:0-19210 GCA_011634745.2 Catotricha subobsoleta | reverse complement strand
AGATAATTATCTAGATGACACTATCTGTTATCTAGATGAAATTATCTAGATAAGATCGTTATCTTTCCCAACACTGGGGTGTACCAACCGTGGCTATATATGAGTCCTGCGACTTACATTATCAATTAATAAATTTTAAATCCATTTTAAGATGTCTTTGTTTCGAACTAACCCGGCGAAATTTTATAATTATTAATTATGTGTACATTTTTAGCCAAACTGAAATTATAATATTTCTAACAAATCTAATTTAAGAGATTGCATATTAAAACATAAGATTAAAGTAAAAAAAAAAAAAAAAAAAACATTATTATGATTAGAAATTAAAGTTTAATTTATAATCCACACAGGCGAAAAAAAAAATGATTTAAATCCCTTCAAACTAAACCGATAAAAATAAAGATAATAAATAAGCAAATACTGTTTTGAAAGGGAAATACATAAAAAAAAGAAAAGAAAAAAATAATCCCATCACCCCTTTTCGAACGTATATCGTTAGCCCTCACTCCATGCTCTTTTACATTATACAAAAGCTCTTCAAAATTTCAAAATATAAATTGAAAATAATA
The DNA here is from genome assembly GCA_011634745.2 of Catotricha subobsoleta. Taxonomy (NCBI): domain Eukaryota; kingdom Metazoa; phylum Arthropoda; class Insecta; order Diptera; family Cecidomyiidae; genus Catotricha; species Catotricha subobsoleta. Next base: position 18,641 of record JAABKK020019042.1, on the reverse strand, counting down.
AATTATGGGTTATCTTTTTCATTTCATTCTTCTGCCAGAATACTATAAGACAAAAACCGTTAATTAAACTTAATTAAATTTATTTTGTGTTGTGTTTCTTTCTTCCTATTTTTTTGTTTTTTTTTTGTCTTTTGTATTTTGTGTATAAGAAAATACAGTTTTGTTGTGAGATGGATGGAAATGTAATACATTTTTCTACTTGATATAAGAAATTACCGACAATGACGGCGCGCCACGCAAAAACCTTATTAGACACTTGTTGATCTTTTAATATAAGAATAATGACTAGGTAAATATAAGAAATTCACAATGTATTTTGAATTGTGATTTATATAAAATAAATATGTACCATATATACTTACATACCCGAGACTATATCGAAATAAAATAGGTAAATAAATAGAAGCTCTTTATTATAAATGAGTCTACTTATTCATTACATTGTATTTGTTGATCACGTCTAACATCACATAAGAATAAAGAAAAATACTGTGTGATTATAATATAGGGACACACACAGGTTTGGTGCTGTGGAAATTTTTTCCAATGATGCGTCTGGCCTGTAATTTTTTATTCGTTTTTTTTTTGTAATATTTTCCTTAATACAAGCGAATTGATCTGTTAAAAGAAAATTATTCTTACAATTTGGATTTTGCTGAGTAAAAACTGAAAAATAATCTTCATCAGACTATGTTTAGTGAGAAATTGTTACTGATATTTTAAATGCGGGAGATGAAGAGCAGAACAGAATAAAATTAATTGCTTTTTGTATATTTCGGTAGATTATTTGAATGCGATGTATATTTTGTAGCCTATAATAATGTAAAATATAATGACAATAGATTTATTCAGTGAGCATTTAATTTAGGAAAGAACAAGAAAAAAAAAGAACTTAAATTAAGTGTTGATTTTTCATATGGAAATAGGAACAAAAAGACATTTGCGTTGTTTATATCGAACAAAGCAAACAGATTTTCATTTAGAAAATTAATATTAGCTTAAAATTTAATTTAAATGTAATTAATAAAAATATTTTTTTCTTTACTATGGTCTGCACAAAACTTTGTTCAGCTCATTGTCGACTTGAAAATGGTACAAATATTTATATTTAAAATGGTTCATATCAGTAACCAAACAAAATAAGGAAATTTTGGGAACTACCCCGAATAATTAATTTGAAAGTTTTAGAACGGCTTTCACAATTTTTTTGCAAAATTATTCAAATTTCAGGATTTAAACAATCTCATAATGTGGATGGATGAAAATAAAAACAATGTGGAAATGTTTGTGTTTTCTTCGCGTTTCGTGGTATTTTCAGTGATTTAAGGTACAAACAAAATTTTCGGATTTTCATGAAAAACTATCCTGAGGCATTTTCTTTTCTTTTTTTTGGAAAAATCTTAAAAACTTCTGATTTTTGCACAAAAAAAGAGGAAAAAAAATATTCTAGAGTTTTTCATCCCTTATGTTTTTGTGGAGGAATGAAGAATGATTATAAATCAAAATCAATCAATGCCATAGATCCATATACCCAACAAATTATAAAGGAATTCAAACGCTCATATAAGAAATTGTTTCCGTAATGTTAGTGGAGAGCTTTGTAAATATGCCAAAATACATAAATATAAAAAAAAAAAAACTAAATTACAACCGAAATTTTGATTTGGAAGTACATATTTCGAGCAGAACTACTTGTTAAGTAGTGAAATCACTTTATGGGAATGCTCTTTGTATCTGTCCGTCAGTGTGATAACTATTTATACTGGTTCATCTTTTTAAATTTCTGTTTTCGGATGTCTGTTATGTATGTCAAGTCAATAATAGTAAAGTCAAGTTCGAAGATGGGTGTGGTGGGTTACACTGATTATCAAAGTAGGCTGGCTGTTTTTAAATTATCAAAATAGGCTCATTTAACTTTAGATCCATTCAAGTAAAATTTCACGTGCATTGACACCCCGTTTCACCACTTGGGGTATACCCGTTATACGGTTTATTTATTTAGTCACTGTTCATTAGAGGTCTGCACGGACATCCGTGTTTGCGGACACGGACACATTTTTTGGTCTCGGAAACGGACACGGACATAACATTTTTGTCCGTGCACCTTACTACATTTATAACATTTTATTATGTATTATTCTGCGTGCACTTCATAGTTAATACTTAATTTAATTAATGGGGTATCTGTTATCATTTTGCACGATTAATATCACAAACACATTCATACATTAAATAGAAAAATATTATTACAGAAAATGATTCACAACAAATCATACGTAAAATCGAGCTTTTATTAAAAATTCAACTATTAGGGAGACAATCTCAGCGATAGATGGCGCATCTGTGATTACAGCTAATTTGCAATCCATGTTGTTAGAAGTGAAGTTTATTACAGGTGTGTTATTATTATTATTTAAAAAAAATTAAATTCAGTACAATCCATAAAAATATAAATTAAAAAAGAACAGACTATTTACGTTATCCTTAATAATATATGAGTTTTTAGTTTTGATTTTTTAAATTAAAAATGCCCTTTTTTATTAATTTTATTCGTTAGATTTTTTAGCATTTATTTAAAAAAAAACTGCCATCCACGGACGTCCGCGGACACGGACACATTTTTTGATCTCGGACACGGATTTTTGTCCGTGCAGATCTCTACTGTTCATATGTAAATATTTTATTGAATTTAGTTATAGCTGATAAACTTATCGACGAAAACAAATTAATTTATTTAATTGATAGAAATTTATACAAAATTTAAAGAGAAAATTATTTAATTGCGATTAACTGAATCGAAATGCAAAGCCATATACAATATATGAGAATAACAGGAAAATTTAGCGCGGGGCTTTTCAACATTTATTAAGTTTATGTTATGATGACAAACAGTGATTAACAATATAAAATTAATATACATAATAAGCATAGCCGAAGAAATAAAAAATGTCTGCAAAAAATGTCGCCAATAAATGTACTTATAATCTCTTTTATATATCTTATATCAATATCTTATATCTTATCTGATATCTCTTAATGTTATACATATATTAATTTTTAGATTTTGCTAATATACATATTTTTATAATATCCAACCCCAAAATATAGCTGTAATGTTATTTATATCAGGGAATGGCAAAATCATATTTATCGGAATCAATTTGTTTCACAAAAACAAAAAAAAAACAAAAACAAATTTTATACTAATTTCTTCGATGCACATTTTCTCTTCGCTATTCCTTATAATTTTCATGTATGCAAAATGAATTTTGAATATTAATTTAGATGTTAATATTCATGATGTTTTAAGTCAACTACCAAACACTAAATCAATTTTGAAACGTCCAATTTCCTACATCGGATTTATAAATTTAAACGAACGTGTGATATTTCAATCGAGACACTGAAAGCCTAACATTTTTTCTATTTTACATCAGCTATAACCCGTTAACCATGCGAGGAGCCATGACTTGAAAAATATTTACGAAATATTAATCAATAAATTGATATATTATATTCTATATAAATACACAATAGCAATAGGTGTATAATAATAAGCTTATATATCGTCATCTATGATAAATATATATAGCTAGCTGCTTGTAAATGTGCAATATGTGTAATGTGTATATTATATATCTAATTCACAAGAGAAAATTCAACACACCCGACTCATCTTCACGCTATCACCATAAAAAAAATAAAAGAAATAAAAACAAAACGAAATAAAAGTTGTTAATTTCCGAGAATTAAGTCATTAGAGAGACCAAATGTTATATATTCGATGTATACCAACATTTATAGTTAAATATTTTTTCTTTCCACATTTTTTATTTTTTTTTGTAGAGTATACAATTTGAGATGTGCTAAACTTTTGTTATCTGAGAACCATGAGGCGGCCGGCTGTCCTACTAAATACATCACACAGCTATAAACTTCATAGGTTTTTCGGTGAACACGCCTTCGAAAGTTTGTTTGCCATTTGATTTTATACGAACTGAACATGTACACAAAAATATATAGAAGGCATATATTATATAGAGAATGCGAAGATCCAAAATTGAACACTTCTAGAGTCTACTATTCTATAGAAATTGTATTCATCAACGAACAACAAACCAAGACCTGCGGAAAGTTTTAGTCGAATACCATAAGATATAACTTTGTACCAAGAAATCAACCACCCACCAAAACATTTGTGCTGTTTTGATTGTAATATTGTTGGGGTTGTTAGCGTTGTTACATTACAAAACTGAAGATGTTTAACTAAAAGTCTTAAGTTGTTGTGTGAAGTTGTAGATTTGTTTTTCGTATATTATCGTTAAATTTAACAAATTTATTACTTTTACAACACACATTCAGAAGAAAAATAATATACAAAAGATGGACAGAAGTACTGTTACATTTAAAATGGGTTAACCTGAATTGATTTATGGTTTTTTTTTTTTTTTTTTTTTTAAATTATTATCTTTTATTTCTGCGTTTTCGTTTTTTTTTATTTTCTTTGTTATTACTTCTATTTTCTTTTGTGTAGCCAGAGTTGTATTGTATTTGTATAGCTCGAAGAAATTGATTTTAGTGTCAGTAATAATGCTACATACAAAAAAAAAAGATGACAAAATGATTTAGTTTATAGATTGTGGTAATAATGATAATTAGAAGATTTGTGTAATATCATGTTGTTTTGTATCAAATTTGAGTGGTTTTTTAGTATCCAGTCAATGTACATTTGGTGTGCGCTATTACATTACCGTGTCTTCCAATATATATATATAAGCTGAAGCAAAAATACAATATAATTAATCATCTTTGTTGTCATTTCGGGAAACATTAGTTATACAATAGTCATAAATTTCAATCTGAAATGCAAAACGCCCAAAATTGGATACGTACAATAAATATCGTGTTAGTTGATACCGAGGTACACCCGCCGTTAGATTTCTATAGACATTTTGTAAGCCGCAGCGCAGCCGCATATATTTGCATATTATTATTTAACACTCTTGACGCTAATTTATGTGTCTCCCAATGAAATAACAACACACGATATTTTATGTAAAATGAATACCAAAATAAAATTCCATCGAGCTTACAAATAGAGCTCACAACACAAATTTGCATTTACAGTTTTTTTTTATTTTTGACTAATAAAAGAATAATATTTTACGCGAAAACCATATCAATATATTCTATATATGTAATATATAATAAAGAGGTATTACCGACGACGAGCCAACCAAAACACTCCTTCAACAAAAAAAAAATCTATTTCTCAGTTTAATTTCCGGTACCTGAAAGCTTAAAAATATATATGTTTAGTATTATGCTTTCTCAGCGCCTACTCTACGAACTTTTCTATCGAAAAATAACAAAAAAAAAAATTAAAATTAAAATTTGAGAAATGAAAGTTATATACGTAAAAGTTGGGAAAGTTCAAATAATTTAATTTTTAACATTGTTTATTTCTACTATCACATATATTCGGTTTAAATTGGTATGAGCCATCAACAGGGCAATTTATTATCTAACATAAACCAAAAGTAACAAAGGAAACTTACAAATGCAATGCAATGTTAACATGGGCCAAAACGAAAATCGAAAAACATTACAATTATAGTTTTGTATAGAAAATTGGCCTGATGATAGCTTGCCAATTAAACCAAATAAATTGCAACGAAAAACTTATTTCATTTGTACTATATTTAATTTCTGAGATATTAAAGCTTTCAATATCCTCAAATTATAAATTGTCAAGGTCATTTATTTAAAAATATATACATATTACCAAAAATTATAACTATAAGATTTAACATATTATGTAAACCAAAAATTCTAATGCTTATGCGGTAGTGAATTGGGTTTTGTGTCACATATTTTTAATATATATATATTATATATATATATGAATTTAAAAGGTAGGATCTACCCAAAATTATATATAAGCCTCAACCAAAGAGATTAAGTAAATGAAATAATCGGTTTTGAACAAAATTCCACCGGGCCTATCTTAGATAGTTTAGAACATTTTTGGCAAACACACACCCACACACACACACACGAACACACACACATAAAAAAGCAATTTAACTCAAAGAACGGAAATTACTGTTTCGGATTTCAGCCCTGAAATATTTATAGCATTTGTATTATATTTCGAATTAACCCTCATTTCTGTATAACATTCAAATGTAACCAAGGTATGCAAATTTTTTGTTAAATCCTTTAAACAACATTAATTTTATTCAAATACACAATTTTATGTTAAAAGATGAATCTTCTTTCGTTGCATCAGACATATTCACTGTATATATATTGTACACCATTATAAACAAACTCATTTACTCCGAATGGAAATTCTTTTAAAATTCTAAATAGAAGATTAAACTAACTCTTTATTGTGTTTTGTTGTCTTAATAACAAGTAAAACCGCTAAACATATAAAAGGATATAATAATAATATAAAATAAAGATCCTTAATTGCCGACAAAATGCTTTATACGACTTACGTGAAACATATTGTTTTTTGTTTTATGGAAAACATCACAGCAACGCATAAATTATGTTAACTCGCTATATATTATATCTTTTGTGTAAATGTTGTAAATTTTTGTGTATGGTATACTCTATATATATATAAAATATATATATAGTTTCTATATAGTTCGTTCGTTGTGTTTATTTTATCTTCACTCTGACACTCGATTTGGCACAAGTTTTCCATTATAAAACAGCTGGAATGTCAGAATTATTTAGTTTTCTAGAGAGCTGTACTGATAAATATTGCTACTAATATACTTACTTACATTATATATATATATATATATATTCGGGCTCAATCTATGGCATTCTCTATATCTATCTATCTATCTATCTATATATATAGTATATTTATCTAGCAATGAAAACACTACTAAACTAGTATATTTATGCGCTATTTATTAACATTATTTGTAAGTAAACTATATGCGAAGGGACAAGACAACACAATTTATGAGCAAGCAACATATGTTTTCTATGCGCACCCGTTTTGCTTTTGTACCCAAAGTAAAGAACAAAAAGATAGAACAAAAAAAAAAAACAAAAAAACGAGTGGTATTGAATAAATCATGTAATGCAATGGTTATCGTTATCTATATTTGGTAAATGGTTTATATACGTTACCCGAACATTATTATAACTAATATGCATATTAGTTGAATTCGAAGCGAACTGAAGAATATATTATGTTTAAATTATATGTGTACAAAATATAAATGGAAATAAATTTTAAACAGAGAATATGGATATACAAAAACAAACAAACAATGATAATGATATGAAAAAAATAAAGAAGAAGAAACGAAAATTAGGAAATGAATAATTTGTTTGTAATTTAAAGACATTTATATGAATGGTTTTATAGGATTATTATTTATTATGTATTTATTTTCTTCTTTTATTTTTTAAGTGAATTATACTTTTATAAATTCAATTTCATTATGGGCCAAGTGAATAAAGTGTTGTAGAAGCTTTTACATTGTAGTTTTTTGAGCATTTTGCTAGAGTTCAAGTGAATAAAAGTATCAAGTAATTACTATAGTTAGAGTAAATACTATATCTAGCAAGTCTAGCATTTACTTGAACGAAATAAAAGGTGTGAATAAAGTGTGTAGCATTTACTTATTCATACTTAAGTAAATGATGTGAATAAAGTTTAGCATTTTCTTATACTTTCTAGTATTTACTTCATTTTTTATGAAATTGCTACAGAGCCACTTTGAAAAAATGTAGTAAATCCTTTTATTATTAAATAAGTTACCAATGGATTGGTAGACAACTTCAGTCTTCGCAAATTTCAAGAGAATAAAATTCTGCGTTTTTTGGTTGGCCAATGGCCAATATCCGATCACTAAATTTTGAGAAAAATTGAAAAAAAAAGGTGTATAATAAGAATATTTCAAAATTGAATACATAATTTTTTTCAAAGTTTTACTAAAAAATTAAGTAAATACTTGGAAAATGAAGTAAATACTCGGAAAATATAGCATTTACTATGCAGCAAATGCTTATAATTTTTCTAGCAATTACTAATAAGTAAAAGTAAAAGGTTATTCACTAAAATTGAGGTAAATGTTTGTAGTAAATGCTTCTACTTTTACTGCTTACATTTTTATTCACTTGGCCCATTGATTACAACTTTTAAACTTTTTATTAAATATTAAATATACTAAAAAAAAAAAAAAACAATAAATTTAATAATTATGCAGTTTATTTATTTACACCATTTTCATACATTTTATATTAAACTTTTTTATTTGCCGTTTCTAATCACTTTATAGATTATAAATATAGTGATGGGAGATACACACTTATTAATAATTTTATGCGCAGTGTACGTCCAGATGATTTTGTATAAAGAACGCAGATGATCAGTTTTTTTCACATAACTTTTCGAATGAATTGAAAATTACGGAAATGGTTTTTTTTTTGCAGAAAATTACTAAGTAGTTACGGATTAATTACAAATCAACAAATATACCTAATTCAAAATCATCTGGACGAACACGGATTATGCGCCTTTAATTGCATAATTTAGTAAATCAAAAGTCATATAAATAACAAACAATTTTAATGGACACTTTTACTACAATTTAATTTTTTTGTTGTATTTTTTCCATTTACTATTTATTTATTTTTTGAATGTTTTAAAAACTACAGTAATTGAATCTTCATAAATAGCAATATTAGAGTATTTATGTTTGTTCTTTAGAATCTTAAAATTATAATTTATGTAGATAGGAAAACATTAAAGACAAAAATCCAATAAAATAAATCATGCGATTGGAGAAGAAAGAAAAGATAAATGAAAATATATATTCAGAATAATAAAGTTCTTCTTCTTCTTTCTTTTTTTTTTATATAAAAAAATAATAAATAATTTTTAACGAATCTCCATCGTATATATTTTAATATCATCAAGAAAACAGAAGAAGAACAAAAATAAACTATATTTATATAAATTCAATTTGTATGTTTCGAATGAATCCGCCTATATCCAAAAACTTTGCCACGTGAACTTGAATCATTGATGTGAAAATATGTTATGAATAATGATGTAAGTATATATATTTACATTTATAAAATTTAAATAAAATCCATTAAAAACATTAAACAATTACATTGTGACTACCCCCTTACAATTTTACATAACACCATAAAATAAAAAGGTACGACGTACGACTATCTCATACATATAATAAAACTAAGTACATATATATATACTTCTTATATATTGTATGTTGGCAGGTAGATAGATATTATAAAATTTTACGATTTATAATTTAACCATGCGTTGCGACCTGCGTGCTATACTCATGAAAATATAATATAGTCTGTCTGGTTCCAAAATGTTCCATATAACTTTAGTAATCACAAATGTTAAGCTATATATGTAGAAATAGTAGGCAGGCAGGCAGTCACAGGGCACAGACTGATTGTATATATATTTTAGTGGAAACGTTACCGTTGCCTTTTCTGCCTATATATTAGGGTGGTTCGTTTTTTGTATGGGAGTTCCAAAAGATTAAATTTTTCTAGCTCCAAAAGCATTTTTAGATGTGACTGGACCTAAAACGATTATTTTTAATGTTAAGGTCCGAATTTTTTAAATTTTAGCCACCGCGCAATCCAGTTGAACTTGTGATTTTGAGTGTTTGTGTTTTTTTATCTTCTAAGTTCCATAACTTTTGAAAGGATTCATCAAACTTAGAAATGTTTTTTTTTTCATTCGCAGGATTAAATTCTGAAACTTTTTTGTATCCGGTCAGGTCTTTACTTTATGAGATATATGGGTTCAAAGTCGAAAAAATGTCGCAAATGGATGATTTTTTCAAAAGATTATCTTTTATACATCTTCTAAGCCCCGTAACTTTTGAATGGGTTTATAAAACTTTTTTCGACCCGTATATCTCAAGATGTAAGGACCTGACCGGATTGACTTCTATACAAAAACGTTTCAGAATTTAATCCTGCGAATGAAAATAAGTTTGATGATAAGAAAGATAAAAAAAACACAAACACTCAAAATCACAAGTTCAACTGGATTGTGCGATGGCTAAAATTTAAAAAATTCGGACCTTAACATTAAAAATAGTCGTTTTAGGTCCAGTCACATCTAAAAATGCTTTTGGATCTAAAGAATTTTAACCTTTTGGGAAACGAACCGCCCTACTCTATATGTGTACCTTCAAGTGTAATATTTATGTACATTTGTATAAATATAGATAGATATAAGTGAAATTTGAGGCTAAGTACCAACCATGATTAAGGGATATTATACAAGGTGTATTTTACCGTATACCATAAAATGGACCGTTTTTCTCATAAGTGAAATATAAATAAGGTCTGTTTTCATAATACATAATAATATAATATAATATATATAAGTATTATGAATTATGTTAATATATAAAAGGTAAAAGAACATATAAATACAAAACTGTAAATACATTAAACACAAATATTTATCATATCTATACACATATCATATGTACGAGAGAGTGCGTGTTTGGCAAATAGAATTGTAAAAGTTTTGTGCATAATCATTTAGTTTTTTCATCATGACCCAACATAATTTTAATTTGTTTTCCATATTATTATACAATACACATTATATACCTAACTTATATTACGGAATATAATCGAACATATGAATTCATATTTTTTATATAGAATTAATATTGATATCAAATGGTTTTCAATCTAACCATCATAGGTACCATTTACAAGAAATCAAACCATTAGGCACAATTTCATATAAACACAAAAACAAAACAAAAAAAAAAACCACCATCATCAAATAATATAAAAGGGAAAGAAGAAAAAAGAACAAAATATTTTCAATTTTATTTATGTAACACTGTAAGTATGTATAAAGTATATGATAGCAGACACAATATAAAAATTCTATTTCACGTCATAAAATAATATTTTGATTAATAAATAAAGGAAACAGTCGGTAATAAATAATTTTATGATTGTCTATAAGGTACTTTTAATATTTTCTGACTATTACAATTTCCATTGCACGTTGCCGTTTCATATTTCTATTTGAATTTTATTTTGTAGATTTTGTAAATACTTTCTATCCACTGTCATAACAGACATAATTCGTATAATATACCCATCCCGTCCCTCTATGGACCGCGGGCTCTGCTTATATGGCTCTCATTTTTTGTTTGTTTTTTTTTTTTTTGTTTTCTTTTTACTTTTTTATGGAATGGAAATTGACAAGTTAGATGGTTAACTATATAAAGAAAGACTTACCACTTATTATTATTTTTTTATTTATTTATTTATTATTGTTGTTTTTGTTGTTGTTGTTATTATGTCATTTTTATTATCTATCATGACGGATAGAATAAAATCGTTAAAATTATGATATATTGATTAGTTCGCCGGTCGTTATCGATATAGTTTTCACATTGACACTCTTAAATTGCATTGTCAATTTTTATGTTATGATATTTCGATACAACATTCAATGTTTAAAGTTTAATAAAATATATGCACATAAGATTTTTTTTATTAGCATATTGTTCGCAAATTATGATTATTATTATATATAGATTATATGACAGTAACTTTTTGTCTTCACACTATTTAATATGCGAAATTGGAATCAAGCTTAATTCACATGGCCAAAAATTTACTGAAGAAACCTCACTGCAGAAACATACGTGCTCCCTTGCCCGTACATGTTCTCGCATATCACAAATACACATTTTCTTAAAAAAAAATACGCGCACACCACTATGATGCAATGTCAATGTTCAAAGGGAAGCTGCATAAAATATTATGAGTTTTTTGAGGGGAAATGTGAAACTTTAACAATATTAACAGTGTGTTTCTGCAGCGACATCTTTTTGGCCATGTGAATGTGGCTTCAGAATTAGAAATTATTTGATTACATTGAAGGAAGATCGCACAGCAAACAGAAAAAAAAGAAAAGTAAAAATTTTCCAAAGTTTTCATTTGAAAAGTCATTCCCATGCGAAATGCGCGTAATTTTCCATTTTTACTTTTCTTTCTACAATATTATACAAGAATTTGGAAGCCTCCCATAATAGGAAGTTTTGTGAAATTTACGTAGTCGTTACCCTATTGGAAAACCATTCCAAACCATACAAACAAAAATAGTGTAAAACCCTAAAAACCATACTAAAAATGATTATGATTTCTTGTTTTAGTATGTATTGGGTATGAATTGAGTATGGCTTCTGATTTCAAAGAGGTCCTATTACTTTTTTTTGGAAATCAATCTCATACAAAAGATCCACAAGAAAATAATTTTTATTAGACTTTATGTAAAAATTTTTTTATTAAAATTTTCACTTACTGCTGGTGCTACATTGACGATGCCGATTTCATTTGTATCTTTCGATTTAGTTTGTTTCTTTGGATTTGGTGTATAGTGAAATTTGGCTAAATAAACTTTTAAATATTCGAAGTATTTTTTTTCAGTTGCTTCTGAATTGAATAAATTATGTACGTATACACAACAGGTACGATGAATATTAATGAAAATATTAAAGGCAAAAGACACTGGTGGATTGCTCAATTTCAGCCCACAATTTATTTTTTAAGTCTGTATTTCTGAAAAATTTGTTCTTTTTATCCCACAATGAGGGTTGTTTGAAGATTTTGTTAATAAACAAATCGTCGTCCATGTTTTTTCATTCAAAAATCAATTCACAAAGCGTTCATTCAAAAAAAAAAAAAATGAATTAACCAAATCGAAAGAAACAAAAACTGTATCGGGAGCGTCAATGTAGCACAGCAGTTATAAAAGTTTTTCAAACATCTCCTGTATTTTTCTAAACTTATTTTTTAATTAAATAATATAAACAAAAGCCTTTTTCATATTTAAAAACATATAGTTATTCATTTATTTAATTATAATAATTGTTCTTCGTTATCATAAAAATAAATTAATTTTGGAAATTGGGGAAAATTGGATCCTTTTTTTTTGCCAATTTTTTTTTTCTTTTTTTCATCATAAAAATGAAGTCGTACACCAATTCATTGGCAGCTTGTTTTCTTAGTTCATCATAATATACAAAAAAACTGCGAGAAAACTCATGCTGTCCCCTAAGCGAGTTCGACATTGTCACTAGAGATCAAGGAATACCTCGTTCTCGTTTTTTTTTTTGAGGTGAAGTAACGTTTTTAATACCAAAAAACATACCTTAATTTTTTTTTTATTTTTTGGTTTCGTAAATTTCTTTTTTTTACCACTTTTGAAAAATGGGGAAAATTTACCCGCTTTTTTTTTTCTTTTTCTATCCATACAAAAATGAAGTCGCGTTCTAATCACACATCGTATTCAATATTGTTTATATACTAAGAAAATAAATTAATAATTTCGATTTTCGCGATTTTCTTTACCATAATATTAAGGTTTTTGCATTCGAAGGCTACAAAATTGTAAGTAATTAATTCTTAAATTAAATTTCTTATTATCAAACGCCACAATTTGTGATAATGTTAAAATATTCAAATTTTTCCTGATTTCAAACATTGCGAGCTTATCTGCTTTCGGAGGTTAAACGGATACTTATGTACTAATACCAACCTTAACAAATGACAGTTTTCCAGTTTATTCTAAATAGAATATATAGATATGATGTTAAGCTTAAACACGTTTGACTTAAAAGATTCATTTAAGATTGTTGTGGGGATTGAATTTATCCACATTTTGCTCATATGCTTCTTTCTAACGATATTTCAGTGCATGTCCCATTCGTCACGCCGCTACTTAAGACTACAAGGAAAACCACTTAACTTCGAGACACCTCATTAAAAGGGAAAATAAAAGCTTTATATCCTTTACCTTTCATTAGAAAATACCAAAATTAGTGAACATTTATACTTTTATAGCCTTCTAGTACCTTAAAACTTATGGCTATAAATAAACTTCATTATTGATTGACCAGTACATCAAAGGTATTATAAAAAAAAACCATACAAATAACTTCAAGATATATTGCATATACCCGAAATCGTATTAAAAGAAATACTGCAACTATATGATAGAATGATACATAAATATTTGAATTACATTTCATAAAATTGTTATTAATCATAATTGTTAAATATCTTATTCATATTTTTATTATTATCAAATAAATAAATATAATGCCAAGATTTGTTAAGTTGTTGTTAAACTCATACCAAAAGTTATACTTATGTCCTATGCGTCAGACTACCGTGGCAATTAAAAATGTTATTCCAAAAAAAAAAATCATTTAAAATTAATATATGATTAACTTTTCAATTCAATTCAATTTTCAATTCAATTCTTATATATAATTAACAGCTATTCTAAAGAGAAATGAAATGTTCATCACATAATTTTAAATTATAATTCATAGTTGTTTGACGGCATATTACAAATTAACAAAATATGGTCATAACAATAAAGTAACAAGTATAGCATATTATAGTTCTGTTAGCTTATCTTCTCCCAAGGAACACAAAATGATCAAAGGTCACAAATTGGTCACCGCGACGTCATTTTGACGTTATTTGGTCACTGTGTCGTCATTGTCACGAATTGCTCATATGTGGCACCACTGTGATCCTTGGGTCTGTTTTTCAGGGCGGTAAGCATATTAATATCGTGTAACCCCCGAATCTCGGGTAACGAGACCTTTGAGTATATCAAATACTCGAGCAAGACTCCTAGAAAATGCGCTAAGGCATTGACGCGAAGGTTTCAAAATCATATTTAATTAACAAACAATAATAATTAATAAAATTTTATGAAGCCGGTTATCCTACATTAATCGGTACGATCTCATGTAGAATTATCGGTTCAATTATTTAACTATACAGTAGACTCATTTATTTCATGCAAAATCTGGCGCATCGTCTATTTCATATTCGCATAGGATTTAGCATTGCTGTTTCTTTCACACAATTGAAACATCTATTAAATATCGTCTTCAGCACATCCAAACATTTTGCATGAAAATAATGATTCTACTGTATTTGAAATTTGAAAATTATTATGAATGGTCACGAACATGTATACGACCACTGTTTTGAGCGTTACTTCACATTGAATTTTGGGAACAATATTGACGAAATTAAAGACATATATTCGATGCAGAATTAACCGAATACTGAGCTCCAGTTAGTCTCGACGTCTAAATTAAACACTTTTTATATTTATTATATTGTTTGTGCTACTTTTATCGAAAATGAAACCGTTAATCGCTACTTTTGAGTCTTTTCACATATTTCACACATAATTTCAATATTTAATAAAATTGATTTTTCTTCATTATCTAAATTTTTAATGTAAACGGTATTAGATTTTTAATACTGTGATAACAAAAACAAAAAAAAAAAAAAAAAATTCTACAGAAATTAATAATCAAGTAATTAATCAGATGTACACCTAAAACTATTGATTGATCTATGGTTCACATAGATTTATTTTTGCTTCATTATTTATATTTTTTGGAAAATTCATAGTTACTTTATAGAAATGATTCAATTTATAAATGAGCTATTTTGTTTTACATAAATGTTTAACAATCTTTATAATGTTAAACAATTTACAAAACAACGAGGAAACAAAAAAATGTTGAAAATGAATACGATAAATTGTCGGAACATATTGCCCCAAAACGCTTTCAATTTATACAGAAATAAAAAAAAAATTAAAACAAATTGTTTTTTGATGTTGTGAAATAATTTTGAAATTTAAAAAAATGAGTAGTAGAATTGCCAGATATAAAATGAGTAATTTATTATCATATAGTGTATATGGTTTCGAAATCCAATGACAATTCAAAAATGAAATAAATAATAATATATAATAAAATTATTTTGGAATTCAGACGAATAATTTAATTGAAATTCAAAAACATTTATATTTTTGTTACATCGCTATTTCGTGCAAATGCCGAAAAAGGACAATTAAACAAATTGAAATTACATATATGACATTTTTTTTTTATTATTATTTTAAATAAATCAATTTAAATCTTAAGAATATTTATTAAAGAAAAAAGAAAAGTTCTTGCAAAATTATTTGGTTATTTGACTGACATATTGAAAACTCACTTATTAGATCACCTTCAACATATTCATACTTTCGTTACACAAACAGTTTAAATAAGCTTCGCCCTATTGACCACGAAACTTACAAGCTCGGTAGCTCAGATAAAATTCAAAGTATGATGTTTGGAATTTTATCTTTTATACGGAAGTTTGGTTAAAATTCTGCATAATCTGGAATTATGTATGGAACATTGGATATTTTTTCTTAATTAGTATATACTCCTATGTTGTTTCGAACATATGTTTCGTGGTAATGTGGAGAAAATTCATATCATTTGCGAAATTCGGTAAAATGTTAGATAGTTTGGAATTTTCTCGTATGATCGTACGATAAAACGTTAGGTAGTTTCGGAGTTTATTTTACACATGAGAAAGTTTGGAGAAAATCTCCAACACAAGATAACTGTTGTCATGACGTACCCAATAAACATTCTGTGTAGTGTTTTCACGGTGATATCACGGTAGATTTTGAGTTTAATGTCCTAGGGAAACAGGATGTTTATCCAGTGATTTCACTTGTCACTTGAAAATCACTGTGATATCACCAATCGTATTTATTTTGGTGATTTCACGGTGATATCACACTGTTAAAACAATATAGTTGCGGCAACTATGTTTCGTGTCTACTATTGTTTTTTTTATATGGAGTTTCGTATATAGTGGCTGCAACTATAATTTTTCTCCATACAAAATACCAATAGTTGACACGAAACATAGTTGCCACAACTATATTTTTTTATCAGTGCACTTGGCGATATCACGGTGATTATCCAGTGACAAGTGAAATCACTCAATTTATACTCTGTTTCCCTAGGACATTAAGCTCAAAAAATAACATGATATCACCAATATTTTACCGTGAAATCACTTTTATTTAGAGTGATTGAGTGATTTTCTGTTTATTGGGGTATAATATAAGAATTTTATATTTTGCAGAAATATCACATTTAATTTCATTTCCTCGATTTTAAAGAAAATAATGATTAAAAAATGTTCAGATAATTGTTTTATGATTAAATTTATATTGCAAATGAAAATCAGTTAAGGGATGGCTGAGAAATAAACGAATTAAATTTCGAATTTGTTACTTTTATACAACAGTTTTTTTATTTTTAGCCGTAAAACTAAAAATGATATGGTATTTAACTTTTCATGAATAAAAAATACGCATGGTGAACCATTAATAATGATTGCAAATATGCATTAACATAAATTAATACTCCAATAATTATAATATTAATTTTAATTATTACGTATATTAGAGAAAAAATCCTAACATTGCTAGGAGTTTCCTACGGAGATCTTCTGATTCGGAGAAGTCAAAAAAGGAGACATATCTCACACATATCTTAGGGAATTACCATAGATTATTCCTATATCCAATATTGGTAAATATTCTCAACAATATATGGTAATTTCTATGGTAAATTCTATGGTAAACCCGAGCAAGTGGTCAATAGGGTTGCACAAAAATTGTAAAGAAGAAATTAAAAAAAAAAACAAATATTTGTTTAAATTAAATTAATAGGGGTAGGTACTCATTAAAATCTCGATATCTCGGTATAGTCTGTTCCACTCGGTATTTGGTATATTCGGTATTTGCTCGGTGTTCATTTGTATTGAAAAATGAATACCGAACATTGGATACCGAATACCAACTTATCTTGCCTTAGGGCATGGTACTATGACTAACAAGGTAGGATATTCACGTGTTCAAAATTCGTTCTGTTCTGCGTATCTCCATACATATACAGTTATACACACTTTACGTGCACCATATACAGTAACTGGTAAACAACTGACTGTGAACAAAGATAAGTCTCTTTACTTCACAAAGAGAAATTTGCGCAATATCCTACCTTGTAAGTTATAGTACCATGGCCTTAGGCCCTTAGGGTATCTATAATTCTATGTATTTGGTATTTGGTATTTGTTATATGATTTTTATTTTCGTTTCTCATATAAATTCATTTGTGTTTTATTTGAATGCATTTTTAATTTATATTTACTTGATTACTATGTATATAGCTTTAGGTCTGTAATGACTTTATTATACTAGGTCTACATTAGATCTTAAAATTAGTATTTATGGTTAAAAATTTGTTTAAGTTCTCATCTACATTAGTAAAAAGTATTAATGTAGATGAGAACTTAAGTAAGTTTTTAGCAATAAATACTAACTTTGAGATCTAATGTAGATGATGTATTAATTTAATTTTCAATTAATATTGTTTTTTCGCCATTTTTAGGCATTTCAACTGTTTCACATTTACGTTCAACAAGCAAAATAATTTAAGTTTGATATTCTATATTGGCAAATATCCAATACCGCACGCCATATACCGAGATTATTAAAAAGACATTCATAAAAGATTCTAATATCAAAAATACCAAAAATACCAAATACCAATTATACTAATTATACCAAGTTACCAATTATCGACTTTTAAATGAGTACCAGAGATCAGTCGGATATCCGAAATTTCGAAAAAATATTTTCGGATGTGAGGCCATCCGAGATGCTAAAAGTA
>JAABKK020019041.1:1439-23067 GCA_011634745.2 Catotricha subobsoleta | reverse complement strand
TGCAAAGATTAAGTGATCTACTTTATTCTCTAAATAAAAAGTTGCGCTATGTATCTCTTTCTACTAACCGCAGCGTTTCTACTATCAAACTTTTAATTATGAATCAAATGAACTATAAAAATCACTTCGATACATTTCCATTAATTATTAATATTTTATTTATTTATTTTTATTTTTTTGTTTTGTGAAAACTTTCAGACGGAAATAGCAAAACGTTTAAACGCACTGATAAATCAACTCCTTCCATGTTTACAACCGGAACATCAACAACAAGTGTTACAGGCAGTTGAACGAGCTAAACAAGTTACAATGCCTGAATTGAATGCAATAATTGGGGTAAGTTTAAATTTTTGGTCTTTCGATATTCTCTATCACTTTACTTTATTGTTTGTTGTTGCTATTTATTAATTATTATTATATTATATAGAAAATTCCACAGAATCTGTAGAGTAGAAAATATATTGAAGAAGAGAAACCACTTATTTATTTATTTTTCTTTCAATTTTTTCAAATTTGATTTGATTATAATTATATAAAATTAACAAACAATTTAAGAGGTAGTGGTTGTAGTGGTGTTTATTTAATTTTTTTTTTTTTATTATGTTCATTTAATTTGTTAAATAAATTTACGTATTTGTGATTTTACATTATTGTTTGTTTGTTTGTTGTATTTTTTTTTTTTTTTAATTTCTTTTATGTAAATTATTTAATTTATTTTGTTTTGATGTCACGAAGAAAATTCTCTCTGTAAATTTGTATAATATAGAGAACCTGTTCTACTTTTTTATTTTTAATTTGCAGCAGCAGCATCCAGCGATCCAGCAACTTATCGTAAGTTTTCCAAACAGTAAATAGCAATTAAATATGAAAGCACAATTTTGTGCAAATATTTTGAATGTTGCATACCATTTTTTTTTTCAAGTTTTCTTAATGTTCGTTTCGTTAAATGTTTAAAAGTTTTCATGTTACTTTTGTTCATAAATTTTTTTTTTATTCTTTTTTTTCATTAAATAAATAATTCAGTTTGCGGAAATGCTGCTTGCTTAAATTTTAAGACAAAATTGATCAAATACACTTGTCATAGCAATACTAATACTTAACATTTTTGTTTGTGTTTAATGTCTAATCAAATTAATCAAATACATAATCAAATCGTTTACAATCAATAATTTTGCTTTTAACATTATAGATTATTTTGGTTTTGGTTCGGTTTGGTTTGGTTTGTTTTTTTTTTTCTGTTTTCGTTACGTTTATTACAATATATGTATAAAAAAAAATACTAACTGCTTATTTTTAATAAATCATAGTTTGCTTGATGCTTTGCATGCATATTAAATACTTTATGTCTTGTAGAAATTAATGAAAATGAAATTTAAATATGTACTTTTGTAATACATTCATTTTTTTTAATGCACGTTAATTTTCAATGTAAGAGCTTATAGTTTTTTTTTTCTGTTTTGTACAAATAGAAATATTTATGTTCGTTTGTAGTAATAATTAATCTCTTTAGAATTAAAAGCACTACTAATGCAAAAACAAAAAAATAGAAAAAAATAGAAAAAGAAAAAATACATTTGAAATGAATGATAATTGATTTTCTTTTTCCATTTTGATAGCATGTTCGTTTTCTAAATCTGCAAATGGAACTGAAATGATTTATATATAGTTCAGCTCTTTTGCAACAGCAAAATAATGATTTGAAAAGGGTCAGATTTGATTGTCTCTGTGCAAGTTTGAAAGAAAAGAAGAAAAAAAAAATGAGGTTTTTCTCTTCATAGAAAACAATGGAGGGAGTGAAAGATATTGTTTTTTTTTTAGTAAAAACTGCGCCATTCAACTCGCGTAACTCAACTCTATTATATAAATTAGTTGCTGGTTCTTTTTCTTATTCGAAGTAAATGGCTCTTAAACACCACCACGAATCAACTGCATACATATTACATCTAATATATTGACTTTTAAAGAACTTTCAATATGTAGTTGTTTGTATGCATCGAGTTTTATTATCCAGGAATCAACTGCACTTGACAACAAGAGCAGCGTATGGTTTCGTATTCAGTAATTATTATAAAGAAAATAGATGAATGACCTAAGATAACCTATATTTTGATGAAAACATAAATTATTATCAGCATAACATAATCATCATAAGACTATTAAATGATATTTTCAATTTATAATTTTATTTCTAAATTACACAAAACACCCATAATTGGAATGGGAATATATAAGCTCCTAATATTTTGTTTTTTTTTTTTTTTTTCTTTACACAAATACGATATAATATCACTTTCCATCAATTTTTATTGAAACGTTGTAATTTATAATGTGGACACGCAACATATGGACAACAAGACTTATTTCATTCAGTATATATAATAAATAATAATAATCTATAATTTCTGGCTGTCTATTAATAAACATATAATTCCATCGTAAAATTATATGCATACGGGCTTAAATATCTATCGATCAATACAACGTTTAATTTTTCCTTCTTTATTATTATTAATATTTTTTTTTCAACATTTTTTTGGTTTTCTTTATCCAACATAAATCATATATGAGGGTAAATTATTTCTATAGAAATGATATTGTATTCCATCATATTAAATAATTTTTTCCCCCTGTTTCCATTTTTCGAATCAAAGTACATAATTTTTATAAATAATAATGGGAAACTAAATAAAAAAAAGAAGAAAAAAAATTAACTCTCGTATGTACTTCGTACCTCTCAAACACAAATTGATTACATGATGCGGCTTTATGCGCTTTGGTTATTTTTTTTTTTTTTAAATTTCATTCCCCTAAATAGAAAATACATATGATTTCTAGGCATGGTTAAAATGGTTTGAAATGAAATAAGTGTAGTGTCGATTTGCTTGTAAACTACTATTATTGTTCTCTAATATTTGTCAGGAGTTATTTCTTCAATGTCACCCTACTTACTATTTAACTAATGTCCTGTTATAACCCTCGATTTTATTATGAATACAACAATCGCCATAGACATAATTGTATGCAATTCTATTTTATCCTGTATTAGTTCTATTATTATTTATTTATTTATTTTTATTTTTTTTGATGCAAATATAGATTTTATGAGGGGTGGACATTGAGTACATCTGTTTCTATAATAGCCACCCTTGTCCTTGACTTATAGCAATGATATTGATGATCTTATAGTGGTAAATGTTTACTTGAATGGTTTAGTATTTAAAGTAGCGTGTATGGGAAATTATTGTCCATTGTCAGGCCGTTCAATAAAAATGGTGTATCGAATTTCATTATATATTTATGAATATATTGGATATGCAGTTCAAGACATTTTATTATAGCATCAGTTTTAGATAAAATTTAAAAAAAAAAAAATAGAATAAACGATTTTATTTATTTGAATTTATTTCGGAAATTCCATTTCTAAATGAAAAATGTTCAAAAAGTGTTAATGTTTGTTGTCAAATATTGTCTAATAGAAAGCAAATCCGATAGATGCCTTTGCGTTGAGCGCCCGATATTTTTAAATTTAATATTTCAGCGTCTTTGTAAGTCTAAATTTTGTGTGTATATTTTATATCTTAGAAAAAACTACATAAAATACACCCAAAATTAACTCAAAACAAACTCACGTGTATAAAATTATCGTTGTTTAAAGCCTATTATTTTAATTTCAAAGTAAATTCGATTAAAAAGCAATTTAATAAACAATCAAATGATTATTTTATTTATTATTAATTATTAGTCAAACGCATATTATGCCGGTATATAAATGAATCCATTCCAAAAAAAAAAAAAAACAAAAACAAACAAAATAGAAGTTTATTATAATATTAATGTACCCACCATCGATCAACCCTATCAATAAATTATATTATTATTTGAATATTGACCCGAGCAAACACCAAATATAAATACACAAAACAAGTTAAAAGACCAATACGATAAAACAAACTAACAAAAAAAAAACACCACCTAATTTAAATGGAAATATTTTAATATAGTATTAATCTGTAATTAAAATTAACTTTGTTTTATAAATTCATTCACCGTACCTAACAAAAAAATAAAAAAAATAGTCGATTTAACTGGTGCCAAAACTAACACGAATATATTTATTATTATGTATTATTATTATTAAAGTAGTAATTATGTTGTTGATTTTATTTTGTGCATACTTTCGTGTGCTTTTCTACTTCAACTATTATTATTCCGTGATGTAAAAAAAAGCACAACACATAAAATTGAATTTTCTTGTTCCCAATAAACACTAGTAATTGAATTGTTTTAGTTTTTAAATGTTATTATGAACATATAGCCATTTTTGATATTTAATTGAAGAGTTTTAAGATACTATGTATATTGTATATCTATCACTGCAGGGACATATATAATTTCAAAATACACTACTATAAAATATATGTTGATGTCAACAGTCTGTATTTAACACCATGTAGAAATGAAAAAGAACAAGAAAAGAAATCTCATTAAATCTAATAATGAGATAATTTAATTAACCTACAAGCTTTCATTTAAATAATTTACTCAAAAGAAACCCCTACAAGATATCACACATTCAAATCACCATAATTGCTTACCTGCTTTAATATAACCATCAAAAAAATAATCATATTAGAGGAAATAATACAAAACTAACATTGAAAATTAAATACCGTACCGACCTCTGCCATAATTACAATAAAGTACTAAAACATACAAATAACTTAACTATAAAATTTGCTTGTATAACTCCTGGCTTCCTAAAAGTAAAAAGAAAACCAAACTAAACCAAAAAAAAAATAAAAAAAATAATAATGAACCAACCGTTTTTAGTTGTATAAGGTTTTAGTTTATCGCACCCCGGCATCATAATAAAAATGTACACGCTGCCATAAACCTTAAACTAAATTTTAACGTATAATAATAAACACTCGTCCCCCATCAAAAATAATATACGCACCAGGCAGCTAAGCAGCCAGCAAGTAGCACCCATCCATATACCAAAAAAAAGCCCAGGCGTCACCCCAAAAACTACCCAAACCCAAAAAACATAATAAAACAAAAAGCGACATAATACCCACACAACTTAACATCTATTTTCCTGACACACATAATAATCATTTATCAAAAATCAGATAATCGCCACTTCCCAGTTGTTTTGTTATAATCATAATAATATATTGTTGGTGTTGGTTCATATAATATATCAGACGGTTTGGTTGTTCGGTTTATACCTATTGTGAGAATGGAAAAACTCATAAAATGCCCTTTCTATATTATAACGCTTACTATAAATTATACATATTTCTATATATATTATATTATTGTGTATATAGCCCAACAAACACATCAGATGAATAGTGTAACATACATACAGTACACTAACCATTTTATATTTCCATCGTCGTCATAATATTGTTCGGTACCTAAAACCAAAAAAAAAAAAAAGAAGAAAATACTCTTGACTATAACTATACTATATACCTATTATATTATTATTATATAGATATAAATTTTTGGCTATAAGTTACTGTTGGCGGTACTTGGTTATATTATGCCATGCGGATTGCCCTCAACAATATAAATGCTTTTGAATCCGGCATATAACGTATTTTGTACACGACCCTCTCTCTCAAAAATAAAATGATAAAAGTATTTTCCTTTTTTCGTTTTTTTTATATATATATAATATATATATAAAATTGTAATACCTATTCTTGTTGTATATTTGGCACTAACTCTGTATTGCTTATAAATATGGTTAGGTTATAGTCATCGTCTCTTCTGAAATAAAAATGAAAGAAATTCTATATAAATGCATAAGCATATATATATATAATATAAAGCAACAATGTTAAACATTGTGTATTGTTGAGCGTCGTTTTTCCCTCGTTTTTATTATTTTCTTTTTTGTGTATGATGTTGCTGTTGTTGTTAGATATTTTGTGTGGCTGTTTTCTCCCCAATTGAATTTCAACTATGTATTTGAAGCAGCTATCTCTGTTTCACTGTCACGCAAATAATTTTTATATTTTCTTGTATTTTTTTTTTTCTTCTCTTGTGTGTGGAAATGCTTAGAAAATTCACTAGCTAAATTGAAGCTGGCTAAGTATATATAACATGAAACATGGGTTTGTTATATTTCAATATTTATACATTTCTTTTTTCCTATTTCTTTTTTTTTTTTCCATTTTCTTGTTGATGTTATTTTTGTTGTTGTTGGAGCGCTGTTACTATTGTTGTTGTTGTTGTCAATATACTCATACCTTACATACAATTTTCATATCTCTCAATTCTTTATACGAAAACCATTCAAAACCCACTCCCCGTTCTTCAATTTTCACCACTGAACATATTTTCTCTTAAGTCTGTTTTTGGGTGTTATGTATTATGTGTGTTGAAAAGCAAAGATGGAAAAGACGACAACGCAATGTATGGTAGAAATATGTATCAACTTTAAGTTATATCTATATCTAGACATATATATATATAATATATATTCATTTTTATACCAATCTAATCTACCTATATATGTTTGTAGTGTTTCGAATATTGTTGTTGTTGGAATAAAGAATATACATAGCGAAGAGTAAAATGTGTTGTATAAATAAATATATTATTATTTTCTATGGTGGCAGTGGTATGAAGTTGATGTAATTGGGTGGATGGTGGGTCTTATAAATGTATCTAGCGATATAATAACGTATTGTTGAATATATTCTAATATATACAGAAAAAAAAAATATACAGAATTACAGATACAACACAATACAAATATTATATAATAGAAACCAAAAAAAAGCTCTTGAATTGATGTTAGGTGCTTTAACGAAGCAGCAAAACAATGTCGAAATTAAAGAATTAGAGATCGGTGAAAACACAATATTATGTTATACTATATTTTTATTATTATATTTCATTTTATTATATTTATTATATGTTTGTGTGGGTGTGTGTATGTATGTGTATGTTCTGGTAAACATCATCGTATAGATAGATAGGATAAGATAAATATGAACTAGAGAGGATGGTAATGGGTAAACCATATTACTGTATTAGTTACAGAACAAAAAAAAATTCTGGATACGAATTTTGTTGGTATGAAAATAAAATATATATATATATATTTTTTGGGAGGGTTGATGTGTTCTACTCGTACATTATCATGTTCAATTTAGTTGTCGTAGCTACATATTTACGGTTTTTATTTAATGATAAAATGATGATTATTATGATGCCGATGTTGAAAGAAAAAGGGGTGAATTTGTAAATCAGAATAGGTAATTATTATTGTTTTAATTATATGTTTCTGTATGACTGGATATATATTTTTGTGTTAAATATAGAGATCGATTTATTAATACGTTTTTTTATTCCCTTTTTTTTTTTTTTGTTTTTTTTCTTCCTTAATTATTTAAAGTTTAATTTTTTTTTTTGTCTGTAAATTATTGAATTAAAGAGATTATTTTATGTTTCGGTATAATTGAATTTAATAGTCGGAAATCATGCTTTATGACGTGGTTTTTACTTTCCTAGAAGGAATTCAACATCGTTACGGTAATATTTTTTTTCACTAGAGATTTAAAATTCTTCGAAGGTCGAACGACCCCACGTGGGTAGTCAGTGAACTTTAATATTTGTTAAAAAAGTTCTCCAAATATATTCAACATTACATAATAAATATACTTCAAAATATGATTAAGCCTACATCAATTTTTATATTATCGAGATTACGTTTATATTAATTTTATAAATGAGAGGTGGGTGGTTGCGGGTTGTTAAATGGGTTTTTATTTAACCTTATACCGATCTATACATAATATTAAAATACATATTTCTATATCATGTTCTATCTGATAATATCTTGTTCAAATTAAATGGTAGAATGAAATTTATTATAATAAATGTTTTATTACATTTAATTGTTTAATTGTGCTTTGTACATGCTTTTGTAATGTTATATATAATTTTATGGCTTCTTCATTTATTTAAATGCTTTTATATTACATTTCACTTATTCTATATAATTACTCGAATGTCATTAATATTATAAATTTGTATAAAATAATTTTGTTGATGGTAATTTTATTATTATATTTTTTTTTTTTTTTTATAGCAACAAATGCATGCTCAACAAATACCTGGTGCACCACCACAACCAATACCCAGTTTAGGAGCATTAGCTGGACCATTAGGAGCATTTGCTGGACCAATGGGCTTACCACATGGACATCAAGCTCTATTAAAAGTACCACAAGAATTGCACAGAGAAGATATTAAAGTACCATTAGGTGGACCATCGGCTGACGAAAGATTGGTGAGTGGTTCATTTTTATATTTGATTTGATTTTATTTCTTTTCAACAGCAATTAGAATTTTAAATTATTAAGTTGGTTTAATATTACATAAATAATAAAAATGATACTTATCATTATTATCAGAATTTGGTGTTACGAACAATAAAAGGTAATGCACTATGGAAAGGTATACTGTTTCTGAAATTTATAGCAATTATTTATTATCATCCAATCAAATCATTAAAAAATTTCAATTCACCACTAATTCCCAATGTATTTTAAACATAATTTAGAATTCACATTGGCAATGTATATACAATTAATACATAATAGAAATATAGTAAGTAACATCCAAAATTTATTTGTCTATGAATACAATTTCGAAACGATAATACAAATTAATGCCAATAAATAAATGAAAATAGTAATTCTATAAATTGATACATACCAAGTTAATTAGTATGAATAAGACTTTAAGGCAAATTCATACAGATATCTAATAAATATACATTTTGAATTTATTTATTTATTGAAAAGTAAATCTTTGTTCTTTGATTAAAATCGATTTAAATAAATTACCAACGGCAATAATGAATTATCTCCATTTCTATATTTAAGCATTATGTTAAATTAATTATTCGATTCCTTTTATTATCTGACCATGTATATTGTATATATAATTATATATACTTTCCATAAATAAGATAAAATGATATAAGTGACAGTCAGTGTAATAATTGTATTGTGGTTTTACATATGACAATTTGTAAGATGTAAATACTGAATACAAGTGTTATTTAATGCTTTGATAAATACTTACATACAATTCAAGTTTTGTCAGACAATCAGTTACAGAAAACAATTTGATTAGTAACCTCTACCATACCACAAACGATTAATGGAAACAATGTAACAATAATACTCGATTGTCAACATCATTTCGTCGTCTATGATATTAATTAAATTGATTTAATATTCCATGAGTGTAGTTAAATTTCAAATGCAACTTGAACCGATAATTCATTAAAATAATTTTGGTTTCTTTTTATTTTTGTATATTTTTAGCGTAATTCTGTGTCACCAGCCGAACGTGAAAAATATCGTCCTCGATCACCACCTGAAATGGAAGACAGTAAACGACGAAAAGAGGACAAACTAACTCACGTAAGTGAAATTATGCTATTTTGTATATTTAATGTGATTTATTTCTTTTTTGATTGGATCTAAAGGTTTTTTTTTCTTTTTTTTTTTTTGGTTTTTATTTCTTGATTGTATTGCCTCAATGTTTTCTTATAATTCAATTAAAATTTAATGAGAAATTGAGTACTTAGCTTTTTTTTTTCTAATTATAAATAAATTCTTAAAGAAAAATAAAAAAAACAATAAAAAAAAAACTGAAGTGGATTAATTTAAGCAAACCCTATGCTGCTCAATTATAATGAAGAGATTAAAAATATGTTGAAAATAAATATTTTGAATAAATATATTGAATAAATTGTGTAAATAGTAGTATGCGTATATCAACATAACACTTATCACTAATTAATATCAATCGCATAGTAGAAAATATAATTTAATTTTATTCTAAGTAATTTGAATTTTGTTTCTATTTTACTTCAGTTTTTAATTTATTTTACTTTTAATTAATTATTATTTTATTTCCGTTGAATTTTCTTTTTCACCTTTTTATGTTTTTTTTTCTTTTGTATATCATTTTCCAGGAGAGTGATGGTGAAAAAAGCGATCAGGATTTAGTAGTGGACGTTGCTAATGAAATGGTAAGTATTTTTTTAGACTAGAGGTATTGAAAACGTGAATCTCTGTACTCTCCTTATATTATTTTCGTTATTTTTTTTCTTTCATTTTTATTTTTTGCGTGTGTTTATAATTAAGTTTTGCATTTTTTTTTTTTCCTTTTTCTGTTGGTTCGGTTTTGATTCTTTATTTTTATTTTGTTCTAACGCCTGAATAAGAAAAAAAAAATTGTATTAAAAATCTTATTATGTATGGTTTATTTGTCGACGGTTTTAATCTTAACGTGAAACAGAAATGTCCATAAATCGAATTAAAATTTAAAACTGAATTAAATTTAGGAATCGCCATCACCTCGACCAAATGGTGAGCATGCATCATTAGAATCACGTGACAGTATTGGGTTAAATGGTGATCGATCAGATAAACCTGGCGGAAGTAATTCAAAACCATCTGCTGAACGACCACCATCAAGATCCGGATCAAGTTCGTCGCGATCAACACCTAGCCTCAAAACAAAAGATGTAATTATTCTTCTCTTTTCTTTTTTTTTTTTTTCGATAAACATATTTCGACCATATTTTCTAATAATTTGCGATGATTCTTTTCAAAATTTTAGTTAGAAAAACCAGGTACACCAGGCAGCAAAGGTCGATCAACAACGCCAAATGCATCTGGTGCACCAAGTGGTGGTTCAAAACCTTCTATTCCACCTGTTCCAACTGGATATCCGAACTCTCCGTATCAAAGGCCGCAAGATCCATATCAGCGACCACCACCGGACCCAGCGTATGGTCGGCCACCCATGCCATTTGATCCACACGCGCATGTACGAACAAATGGCATTCCATTAGCTGGTCCAATTGTAGCTGGAGGAAAACCGTAAGTGTATTATCACCAACCTGATATTAATAAATAAGAATATAATTAAAAATTAATTTAAAAAAAATATTTTTCTATCTTATTCTAGAGCGTATTCGTTTCACATGAATGGTGAAGGTAGCTTACAGCCAGTACCATTTCCACCCGATGCATTAAATGGTCCAGGTATTCCAAGACATGCACGCCAAATAAATACATTATCACATGGTGAAGTTGTTTGCGCTGTAACAATATCAAATCCAACCAAATATGTTTATACAGGCGGTAAAGGGTGTGTCAAAGTTTGGGACATTTCACAACCAGGAAGTAAAAATCCTGTTAGTCAATTAGACTGTCTGGTAAGTTATCGAAATTATAAAATTACTTAAAATATTTTATATTTATCAATATCCAATTTACTAAAAAAAAAAAAAAATTATTTACAAAAACAGCAACGCGATAATTACATCCGATCTGTAAAACTATTACCTGACGGTCGAACATTAATTGTTGGGGGTGAAGCATCAAATCTATCAATATGGGACTTAGCAAGTCCAACACCACGCATTAAAGCTGAATTAACATCAGCTGCACCAGCCTGTTACGCTTTGGCTATTAGCCCAGATTCAAAAGTATGTTTTTCGTGTTGTAGTGATGGTAACATAGCCGTGTGGGATTTAAATAATCAAACATTGGTAAGACAATTCCAAGGACATACCGATGGTGCATCGTGTATTGACATTAGTCCAGATGGTAATCGTTTATGGACTGGTGGATTAGATAATACAGTTCGTTCATGGGACTTAAGAGAAGGACGTCAGTTGCAACAACATGACTTTAGTTCACAAATATTTTCACTTGGTTACTGTCCAACAGGTAATCTATCATTTTAAATGAATAAAATTATGAATTTTGTATTAAAAAAAAAAAAAAATGTTGATTACCAGGTGACTGGTTAGCTGTTGGAATGGAAAATTCTCACGTGGAAGTGTTACATGCCTCAAAACCTGACAAATATCAACTTCTTTTACATGAGAGTTGTGTTCTTTCATTACGCTTCGCTACCTGTGGTAAATGGTTTGTGTCCACCGGTAAAGATAATCTATTGAATGCATGGCGAACACCATATGGTGCCAGCATATTCCAAGTATGTGTGAATTCTAAAATATAAATAATTATTTTCAAGTCCAACAAAAATACTAAAGTATTTTTATTTTTGCCCTTTAGTCGAAGGAAACATCATCGGTGCTAAGCTGTGACATTTCAACAGATGACAAATATATTGTAACAGGATCAGGTGATAAAAAGGCAACTGTCTACGAAGTTATCTACTAATAATCTAATAATGATTTCAATAACGACGATCACGAATCAAAAGCGTGTTATATTAATAAAAACATTTCCGTAAAGCTAAATAATTTCAAATTTGCAAATGAAAAAAAAAAATTATAGTGAATTATAAGAAATCTAAATGTTTATAATTTTCAAAAAAAAAATAATTTTAATTAAAACTTCATAAAAAAAAATGAATAAAAAATAACTGATAATTTTTAAATTACGTTTATATTACCGAACATCATCATAAAAAAAAAATATAACCAAATTAAGTAAATTAAAAAAAGATAAAAAAAAAAAATTAAATATTTTTGTGTAATAAGACTAAAAATTAACTAAGAAGAAAATAAAAATTAAACATAAAATATGTCAAGATATAAACATTTGTATAGTTATTAGTGCACAATGTGATAAAAAGGAGCACATTTGTATTGGCAATGATCGCCGCCTCTAGCGATTTATTGAACGATTGCGCTTACATAGCGATACATAATTAAAATACTAAAAAGCAAATAGATGTCGCTACCATCGCTCCTCTAAAATACATCCATCTGCAGTTAATGGCGTTTGAAGACTAGAAAATAGTTAACATTACAAAATATACAGCAACGAACCGACGGGCATCTGAACCAACAATAAACAACGTTCGCAACCATTGGCCAAAAATCAAAAATATATAAAATCACTGCTACTTATTCTTATATTGTAATTAATGTAAAAAAAAAAAATTAAAAAAAAAAAATTAAATTTAAATGTTTAAACTTATTTAAGTGTATAAGTTTAAAACTTTATAGTGTTTTTCATTTTGAAGAAAATACAAAATATCTAAACAACAGAAAACATACGAAAACAACAACAACAAAAAAAAAACCAATAAATATAATTTTGATCATAAAAGAAAAATAAAAAAAAGTGTAAAAGAAATATTGCGTTGTAAATTTGAAAAAAAAAAAATAAAAATAAAAAATGTATCTATAATTTGTATAGTGTTTGTGCACTCGTCATGTCAAAATTAATTAATTGATAAATCGTAGACAAAAGTTACAAATGCGCAATGGAAATGAAACAAATCCAGCATACGCAATATAATTAAAACAATAAATAAATAAATAAATAAATAAATGAGGAGTGCAAACAACAAAAATGGAATAAGGAATTTCTAATAAATAAAATTGAAAAGAAAATTTAAAGAATTTATAAATTTAATAAGGAAATTATTTATAAGATTTTATGATTTAAGCAAAACCAACAAAGAAAAATTGTAAGAACAACAAACAGAAGAAAAATTGAAATAAAAAATAAAAATAAAAATGCAGATCTTTATATTAATATTATTATATTATTATTAATATTATAGATGTTTAAACAAAAAAAAAAAGAAAAAAAATGTAAATTAAATAAAAATAAATAAAAAAAAAAAATAAACAAAGAAAGAAACCAATTAAAATTTATGGAAAACAAAGAGAGATGAACTTTAAACATAATTTAGGTGAATGAGAAAACGATCATTTTCAGAATATGTAAGTAGATTTTCAATGATTTAAGAAATTAATTTAAATATGGTTTCTCTTCAACAATAAAACCTATAGAAAAGAAGAAAAAAGGTATGAAGAACAACCAATTTATAAAAAAGTTATTGTTGATACAGAATTTAAGATTTAAATTAAACGTATAAGAAATCAATTTTTTGTTTTTGTTTTCCTTCTTTTTTTTTTTTGCGTTGGATAAATAAAGAGTTTTTGTTTTATTTATTCTCGTCATTATTTGTAAGTCCCTATTTTGAAGAATGTTCTCCTTATCGTGTTTTGAGACGAATGTAAGTTACGTGCGAAATATGAACTAAAAATAATTACTAAATTTTAAATTACGTTTAGTTTTTTTCTTTCAAAAATAATACGTAGATTTAATGTGATTTCATTAAGTCTAGAATAAGAACTGATTTTGTTTTTTTATTTTTTTAATCTGACTTCTTTTGTTTAAAACTATTTTTTCGATTATACAAAGTTCAAATTACTTCTGGAATTGTCTCCTGAATTCCTATTCAAGAAGAATTCTCGTGGCTTCACGTCTCAATAGAATGTACTTACCTTCTGTACTTACACCAAAGAACTGAAATGATAAACAGAATGAAATATAACAACATTTCTATAAATGTAAATATGTAGATCTATAACGAACTTATTTATTCAAACGAAATTCAAAAATTCACAAATAAGTTTGAAAATTTTAACTTAAATAATTAAAATTCCTTAAATATTTAATAAAAATAATAATAATAGAAATTATTGTTTCAATAAAACTTTTGGTCTTCGTCCGGGTCGACCTTGTGGTAAACTGGTCCAAACAGCTTTTATTTTCATTGCGGCCATTTTTCGTTCATGAACTTTACGATGTTTGGTTAAATGGTCGGAACGTGAAAAACATTTCGGACAATAATCACATTTATATGGTTTGATGCCAGAATGTGAACGTCGATGACGTGATAATTCATCTGAACGAGAAAATTTCCATGTACAATTTGGCCATAAACAAACATATGGTTTTTCACCAATATGTCGCCGAAGATGTGCTTTTAAATGTCCAGCTTTAGCGTATACTTTTTTACAATCACCAAATGTGCACATGAATACTTTTTCTTCATCGCCATCGGATGAATTGTGAACGACGGTTGTTTTATTACTGATTAATTTGGTTGTGGTATTATTCGGTGATGGTAGAATTTGTGATTTTTGAAAATCATCCGGTCGTAGTATTTGTAAATTTGTATTTAAATTTTCCGAACTTTCTTTCAGAAAAACATTACACGAATCATTACAAAATAATGTTTTATCAGGTAAATCGGATACAACTATTGATGAATTATCCAATGTATTTTCAAATAATAAATTTTCTAAATTTAATTCCCAATCATCTTCAGCCATTTGATAAATTTCATCGTCACGTTTATTAATTTTCCACTGATCTGTATTTAAAATGGTTGGCAAATGTTCAATGGTATTGACCACATCACAATAATCATTATTATTAATATTATTTATATTTTTTTGATCAACATCATAATATTGATATGCGGTTGTTAATGTTGAAAACACATTGCCATCATCATTTCCCATTAAAAAATTATTATCACAATCAATGGTATATTTATAATTATTGGTAAATGTATTATTGATTGTATTATTTAAATCAATATTTTCACTGTTGTCATTATTATTATTTATATTTACTGATTTTGCATCCCATAAAAAAAATTCTTCTTGATATTCAGTATTTGAATACAATTGTTGAAAACCGCCATTTGATAAAAAATCATCGGTAAAATAATTAAATTCTTCCATTTTGTCGTCACGTTTAATTTACAACCAACCAACCAACAAAAAAAAAAAAAACAACAACAACAACAACTTAATTATAAATTGAAAATGTTGATATTTACGTCGAAAAGTACTTTTTGATAATTATAAACACACCTAACCATCCAAATTGAATTTAACTGTATTTATACATATATTTTTTATTTTTTTTTGTTTTGTTTGTTTAAATTAAATGATGTTATTCCCTTCAAAAAGGAATTTAAAAATAAACTTGCTTCGTCAACGGTTACACTTAAAGTGTTTAAATAAATTTAGTTACAGCTAAGTTTTTATACATAATTATCAAATTTTATTATTATTATTGTTCTAATCTCTAGACACGTCATTAATATCACACCAGTCTGTACCACAATAACACATAACCGCATGTCACATCATCGTCATCATCAGTATTTTATCCAGCATGCCAATACCATACCATCGACACAATAATAATAATAATAATAATAATAAAAATAATACAATAATATTTATGAATCGAGATAAATTTGCACTAATTACCATTATTTTATTATTTTAAATATAAAATGTGGAACTGGAAAAATATTGAAAGAGAGGAAATATCAAATTTTGAGTAGAAATAAAACACATTTAAATTTAAAAAAAAATAAAAATAACAACAACAACAACAACAAAAAGCAGAAACCCAAAGGGGTAATTAGTTGCGTTCAGCAAACAGAACAAAAAAAAAATCTTTCTTTTTTTTCATTTTTTCATATTTTTTTTTTTTAACGCAGTACTGATGCATTAAGGTCTTTAAACCACACACAAACACAGAATATACAATTTCGCATTTTGATTTAATTTGTATAATATGAATTTCGAGAGCTGCGTATTGTACCAGACAGTGTCAGTCAGTATCAGTTGCAATCCCCAGAGACTTTTCTCATATTTCAGTAATCTATCTCTTCACCATTTACATTTAAATATAAAAAAAAAATCTAATTGCCGAGAGCAACTAGTTGCCATCATGAAAAGTAAAGCAAGCACCTATTTTAATGTGCTAATGGTTCATTTCATTTTTTAGCCATTAAATTTATTTTTTCAATTTATAAATTTAATATTTCGTATATCATTTTTATTTTTTTTCTGAAAACTGATAAGAAACATTGAAATTATTTGGAATATAACAAAAAACAGATCTATGGGATCATGTTACATATACGATGAACGTTGTACCTAATATTGAACACAATTAAAATATGCGTTTTGGCATTCTATTCATTCTGGGTTGGTGTGAAATTATTATCTGATCTGGCTACTATTTATCAAAAAACATTTTCTGATAAAAATAAATGAGTTTTATTAAATAATTTTTTTTTGTAGAATTTGTAATCTACATTTTGATGCCTGGCGTCTGTATTTAATTTTATTATAAATTATTTATTTAATAATTTTAATAAATATTATGATATAACATCAAATAGAAGGAAAAAAAAATGGAAAATAATAATAATAATAAAAAAAAAAAATATGCATCGACCGGGAATCGAACCCGGATCGCCCGCGTGGCAGGCGAGCATTCTACCATTGAACCATCGATGCTCATGTTTGACCATGGAAATGTTATGGTCCACTACGAATTTTAATTCACTTAATTTTATGTAATTAGATGGCACAAATAAAATGTTTGCTGTAGATCTAGATATTATATAATCTATGCCCAAAAAAAAAAAATTGAATTAAATAAAATGAAAATATGTAAATATAAAAATAAAACAGTGCACAGATTACGATAAATAAACTTTAATAATTTTCACATCTCTCATCGCTACAAATATATTTTTTTCTGTTTATAATAATATTTAACGCTATACTTATATAAAATAAAAATTCCGAAACTTAAATAACATCGGTTTTATAAACACTTCTTGGTTTTGGTTTTGGTGGTGCTCGTAATTGCAGCAATAATTCGGCCAACAATTCACTATTGCCACCACTAATGCTATTGAATTTTGCAATAGAGATCGGTAATAGAACTTCTGTCAGATAGTTATTGTTGCGTGAGACAAAATTTAGCTAAAAAAATAAAAATAAAAATAAAAAATAAAGTTTTAATGAAATTCCAGAGAATGACAAAAAAAAAATTAACAAAATTTAGATAAGTATAATTACATCAACGGTTACTGTTGGAGTCGGTTTAATACTGTACTGTGCCAAAAATAGATCCTTCAATAAAATCTCAACATTTGATCGAAGCGTTTCATTTTTGGCTAACAATCCACAACTCTCTGTTACACTAAGAAAATGACGACAGAAATTTACTGTGGATTGAGTTAAATTAATCCATGTGTCGCCAGTCACTTGGGATTTCATATCAATACCAACACCATCCAATTCACGTAGCGTTGCTCTTAAATTTGATTTTGTTTGTAAATTATATGGTTGCCAGATCTTTTCGGTACGACCAATTGTATCGATTAAGCGAAAACGTGATTCTTCAATTATTTGCTCCAGATTATTGCGTAGCAAACCTTCCATGTGATAAGAAAGATTTAAGCCAATGTCAGTCAATTGAGCACATGGTTTTCGTACCCCTTCAACACATTTAGCAACCATTTCTAATTGCGAACCTTTGGTTAAATAGTGTTTAATCAGTTGCGATGCAAAATATTGTAATTCAGCATTACACCAAACGACAAGCGCTGTTAATTTAATGAAATTTTTATTAGAAATTAATTTAAAATCTAATCGAAGAGTAATGACACTTACTGCTAATGCAAGCTCCTTGTGCGCTGAATGCTTTCAGAAATTCACTGGCTACTTGAGCCAAATCACAAAAGAATAATT
Organism: Catotricha subobsoleta; assembly: GCA_011634745.2. Taxonomy (NCBI): domain Eukaryota; kingdom Metazoa; phylum Arthropoda; class Insecta; order Diptera; family Cecidomyiidae; genus Catotricha; species Catotricha subobsoleta. The sequence continues at coordinate 4,661 of JAABKK020019041.1, read as the reverse complement.
GTGAAATTTCTAAATTGTTTCGACGTGCTTGTCGCTGCGATGTACGAATAGCTGAAGTACAAACTTTTAGTAATGTTCCACAAGCTTCACGTGCTTTTCCCATATCAGCAAGTAATTTTAATGGACGGCGCGAAGATATCAGAGCGGCATGTAAACTACGACTTTGACAATTCGATAGTTCAAACAATAGCACATTTGATAAATTAGTTTTCAATTGTTTTATCTGAAAATTAGATTAACTTCTTTTTCTTTATCAACATCTTTACAAAATTTAAATACAAAACAAACCTTTTCAATGACTTCGCTAGCATTAAAGAATGCACTATCCTTTGCAAAATATTCCTCACATTTAACAATCAACGCTAACGTTTCTTCAAAATGTCGTTGGGCTATCAATGTTTGAATTTCTTCTTGTGCTGATAACAACCAATCGGGTCCCCAATTTTCCATTAATAATTCTGTTTCACCAACAGTTGATGTTGGACTAGCAGTTGTGTCACTTGTGTAACTAGTTCGTGACAGTGATTTTTCAATACTAATTTTTTGATTAAATTTTGCTGGTGATGTTGATTTTGGTGGTACTGGTGCTAGTGATTTTTTCGGTTTTGTTTGATTAAATTTAAGGGCTATCTCAAATTTATCAATCCATTCACTCTAGAAATAAAAACAGTGCAAAATATGAAGTTAATTGACGATTCCATCAATGCGAACGGCAATTGAATGCAGACAAACCTTTGTTGTTGGGCTAATGCATTGAAATATTTTTGCTCCATCGGGAGTTATGACATTTATAGAATTTTTGACACCATCCAAATCTTTGATATTTATGACAGCAATTTTCGTTGCATCATATTGAGCAGCAAATTCTAATTTTCTTTTAATTAAAAACAAAATTAAAGTTAAAAATCCAGGAACACTAATTACAATTGTGTTTTTTTTTTTAAATTGAAAATAATTTGGTCGTACTTATCATGTTTTACTTTTCCAATAATCAGCAAATCATTCAACAAAAAGAAATAAACTCGACAAATTGGACGATAATTTTCTGCATCCAATTCAATGAGAGCGCCTTCATGAATAAAAGTTTTATTCTCTAATTTAGAAGTAAATCCAATAAGAGATTCTTTAATTGCAATAATTGCTTTCCGGTTTTGTAACTCATCTTTATCTAGACTTTCTGTTAAACATTTAATAACCGATTTATTAATGCAGTCTTTAGCAATATGTTTTCAGCTTATTACTAAATATGAATATGAATATTTAAAAAAATGTATGTACCGTTTTCATTTTCTGATATTAATCCCATTGAATCTTCAACCGAATTTTCTTCTCTTAATGTTGATAGTATGTTTCGTTGTTCAATTAACAAATGGGATAATTGATACATTTCCGATTCCAAATCTAAAAATAAATTTAGAAATAGAAAATTCACAAGCAACAAGTGATTAGTTAATTTATGTAAAATCGTACGTGAAATTTCCTTTGCCGTTTCTATAAATTGCATATAATTAGCGTATACATGCTTTTTTAAAGCCGATGATGTTTGATCGGTGAATGATTGAATTTTTAGTTTACGCTGTTGAAGTTCAGCCCCGCCTACACATTCCTGCACTAGATCTTTGACATCTATGAAACAAAATCAATTAATTTAAAAATTTAGTGACAAATATTCTACTAAGAATCAAATTTCTATTATAGAGTATAACGTCTATGAACCAATGAATCGTATTTCCTAATATTGATTTAATGCATAAACAATAATCCGAAATTGCTTTGTTTTATCTTATTTCTACTTACAATTATCTGGTTTGAAATCTTTTGAATCAAATACTTTCATATTTGGTTCAGACATTATGATTGTTACAAAAGACAAAAAAACTATATTGAAGCGTAGATAAAATCTAGTTTTAATAAAACGTAATTCTTCATAAAACCAAACAAAAACCACCTCCCAAAACAAAATAAATGAATAACATATATTTATATATTTGACAGATGTATTTGATGGCGTTATTATTAAGCATGTCAAGTTGTACCGGTATTTGTTATGGTACCGGTTGCGGTTGTTATGGTCTATACATACGATTAGATAAATAGTGAAATTGTAACTAACTATAATACCTATTTAGCGTTTTGGATCAACGGATTCAGAGTTAATTTAGAGTAAGCTTAGGATAAGTAATTCCAAATCGTTGCTCGAAGACGCTTTATATAAATAATTTTCATTAGGTTCAATCTTTTCTATTCGATATTTATTTTGCGATTTTAGAATGTATGGTTCAATGTTGATGTGTGCGCGACTATTAGTTACCATAGCACAGTGGGCTGAATCACGGCATTATTATAATAGGTATGATAAACAATTTTGACTTACATCTCTTTCAATTGAAAGTACATTTTAAAAATTGTAATATCGCATCAATATCGCATTCAGCGTAGAATGACCCATATCGGAAATTCTAATTTTATTTTATTTTTTGCAAGAAATACAGAGACTAAACATTGCTAATTTTTATAAAAAAAAATTAACAAAAAAATCTTATAAGACGACCCTTTTCGATATTATAATGTTGATAGTAATTATTGATTACTGAATAAATCAAAATTCGTTTCTTACATTTTACACAAAAACATTTAGAATAGAAATTCTATTTTACACTACATTTCACACTTATTGTACATTTTACATTTGACCTACCTACCCATCTCTGTTAGAATAATTTATCATCATAACAATAATAATTATTAAATGTTATTAATAAAATACTATCATTTATTTTGTATGACTTAATTTAACCTATGAATAAACTAAATAAAAAAATGTCATAAGACGACCGCCCTATTCTTATGTTAATCAAAGTAATTTATGCGTTTTTTATTTTTATAAGCAAATTTTTCAAATTTCGGGAAAAAGAAACATGTTTTAAAGAAATGTTTTAAACAAGATTTGTTATTATTTAACTAACTGTTATTTATTAACTCTAGGACACCTCTTTCTGCGATTTTCAGCGACTTACAACCAAGTTTTTTTTTAATTTTTTTTACACAAACTAAAGATTCAGTTGTCGGATATTAATCATTGTGACTACCGTTGGACGCAGAATTAAATTCTTTTGAAAATATGTAGATCATCGATTTGATCTTTGGTGGTCTTCGATTCGGAAAATCCAAATAAGCTATTTCTGATTCCTTAAAAAATCACTTTATTAAAAAAAAAATGTT
>JAABKK020019030.1:0-19219 GCA_011634745.2 Catotricha subobsoleta | reverse complement strand
AGTCACGGCTTTTCAAAAATATATACAGTTAGGATGTATCTGCACTATTATAGACTGTAGAGCCTCTAAAGTAAAATTAGTGCCATCCAGCCCCGGTCTACCCTAATTGTAAAGTATTTATAAAGTAAAATAAAGTTAAATGAAGTCACAGTATTATTTAACATTTTTAATTTGTGGGGGTATCCAGTGCAATCCTACTGACATATCTCTACGATATTGGCAAATTTTGATATCTATCAATTTCTCGAGACATATTCCCCAGCTAACATTGTGCAAGAGCTATTGTAGAAAGATCTGATATAAAACAGATGTGGAAAAATCTTGCTCAACTATTGCAATGTACAAAAGTTTTTTAATTCTACAACTCTTGCACAAGAGCATTTTCCACTGACATTCAAGAGTTGCTTGCACGGATCTATATATATTTTCTATTAAATAAAAATAGTTTTAGAAATGTAAATCAATCAGCTTATATCCAGATGAGACTGGGTTCCTGTTCGCGTGAAATGAAACAAAAAAACGTTTATGGAATGATCCAATGTATTTCGAAAAAGAAAGCTAGCGAGTATTTTGTTTTAAAGTTCTCTGGTAACTAAGAAAGCTGTAGGGCTTTCAAATGCTTTATATCTCTCACAAAATTCAATTCGCTACCAAAACACAAACAAGTAGGTACATTAATGTAATTATTTAATGTAGCTCAGTTTGTCGAAACAAATTTTAGTTTTATATTTACATATACCTATAATATTTCATTTAATATTTGACTGAATTTATTTATTTACTTTGAATTTCAGACACAAGCATAATTAACAGACCAATAATCATCAGAGCTTAAATTATTTGTATTACAATTTGTAATATTTAACCAAAATAATATGACAACACAAGTCGTCGTCAACAAAATGAAGTGGTACGTATCTATTTATTTATTTATTTATTTATTTATTTATTTAATGATTTGTTTACGAACAATACAATATGTTGAATTTAATAAAAAAATTAATGCTGGTATCTAAACCCAATTATATATTGTCAAAAGAAAATTTAAATTTAATTTTTGTGAAATTCATTAAAATAAAAACAATAAAAGAAAAATTTAAATTTATATCGAAATTATTAAACTTAAATTTAAAAGAAAAAAAAAACAATTTTCTTCAAAAAGTTGAAATGGATTTAGATCATTAACCACTAGATGTAAAATGATCGTTCCTTGGAAATATCTGTAGTTATTGTACTATGACTGAAGTGTAACCATACATTTAGAAACAAAATTTTAAAAATATTTATATTATTTACATTTTGAAGTTCTGCGCTCGACAATACCTCTATCAACTAACTATTATAATTTTTTAATACTAAATTCTTTAACTCAATTTGCAATTGTCTCTGAACAGTCAGGCTATCAAGCGGGCTGATAGAATTATAAATAGTTAATTAAAATATGTTCCTATAAAAAAAATGTTGTATGACATGAAAATCACTAAAATGATCATAACTTCTGAAATAAATTATTATTGTAACTCATTTTGATACTGTTGGAAAGCTTATTAAATTCTCTAACTAAGACAAACTAATTTTTATGGAACTAAATTAAACAGAAAAAATAAAATTTGGTGTCGATAAGTTAAGGGGAAAGCGTGTCCCAAGGGGCCTAAAGTTGATTTTAAGAATACCTATGAAAAAATTGAAGGGACCCTTACCAAAAAAAAAAAAACTGCTGATGCGCGGAATAGCTTGGATGGATGGATGGATGGATGACAAGGGGTGAGTCAAAGACTCAGCATGTAGGCCGCAAAGGCCCGTTATGCATCCCCATTTTTTTTTTTTAGATAAGTAATGGATAGCACACAGATTCGCGTTCTTTTAACATTGCATGTTCCAGCCCCAAACCGTCCACCCACCTCCACCAACTTATATTCCAGAAGGAGACGTCATGTACTAGTTATAATGCTAATTTTTTCAGTATCATCTCACTTATTGGAATATTTATGATGAGAGTTGGTTGGATGACTGTAGAATATGCATATCGCCACGCCGTTTCTATGTTACATGATTTTTCACATTACATACTAGCGGTGGTGACTCTTTCCTTGAATGTCCGAAACAACTATATAGTACACCTGACACCACATGTTTCTTGGTACTGCCTTATACCCCTGGTGTATAGATGGCACTACCTCACCAATATGGGTCGTGCTTTTTCCGAGACCGTTCAAAGTTGAGTCTATTACCTAGTGTGGTGTAATCCTGCAGTAACAACTACTTACCTAACAGTTTTTAACGTGTACTCTGCAGAATGCACGGGACCGACGGCTTATAATGGTGCCCTCCGAAACACCGCCAGAAAGATTTCCACATGTCAAATTTTGGCTCCAATTTATAATTCTACAAATACTATGCTTAGAAAAACCGCCTGGACGATTTTTATTTTTGACATGATTGGGTCTCGACCCCTGGTTTCCAAGCACCATAGCCAACCACTCTACCACTATGCTACGGTGTGGGTTATAGCTTAAAAAGTTATGACTCGTGGAGAAGTAAAAAAACATTTTTATCCTTTTAATACATTCTGCATCAACAGCTTTTTTCATAGACTTTCTTAAAATGACCTTTAAGCTCCTTGGAGCACGCTTTCCCCTTAAGTTATCGACATCAAATTTTATTAACAATTGGCCCTAGCGGGGAAAGACATCATCTTGATAAAGGTCATTAGAAGCTTTCTGGAGCCTTTGACTAAGACAAAATTAAAAAGAAAAAAAAATTATGTTATATAGTCTGTTGAAAATCGGCTTATATAACATAAAATTTTAAGTCATATAGTCACTCCCATCAAATTTTGGGTATCTTCATTATGCACCAAATACAACAAAATTTTGAGTAATGTTTCCCAAAGTTCGAAAAAGTTAAAAACCCGGTCACCCTAATGGTAATATATTCCGTAATAGTTAACCAAATAAAATTTTGGAAAGCCTAATAGTTTATCTAAAATACAAAAGTAAATTTTATAGTTCTTATTGGCTGATTCTTGAAAAATTGTTGTAAATTGCTAATTTTAAAAAATCGACATTTTAAGCCAACTTTAAAAGATCATAATTTCTGAACGGATCCACCCACTAAATGTGTATCACAAGCTCTTAGATCATGTATGCAACTTCAACGAATAAAAAAAGTTTGGTATTCATAAAGCCAGGTACGAAATCGAAATTTGAGAGCTTGCAGCGCAAATCCGAGAGCTGGCATTGTCTCAGTTGCACTACCCTGGATACAGCGCTGCATAAAGCTCTAAATTGTAATTTGTAATTTCATATAATTCAAAGTCAGTCATGTAATTTGAATATTCACGATTTATCAATCTTTAAGCGCGACCAGTAAATCTTTATTTTTTTTTTAAAATTTATTACGTTAGTTATTTTTACACAAAATGCAAGGTTTAAGCAATTGTCCATAAAGGACGTCCGCAAAAATCATGAATTTTTATACCCCCTCCCCCTCTGACCGCACTAGTCTACTTTTTAAATACCCTCCTCCCTTTTGGACGCCCGTATTTTAATGTATTTTTTTAGAATTTCATCATTTATTTCACGCTTATAAAAATAAGAATATTTAACATTTTTTTTTTAACGGACGACGCGACGTTTGGTTCTTTCCTCTTATTTAATTTTTAATTTAATTTTGACAAAGAGACAAATATGCCAGCTCTGTTTGCTGAATACTGGTGGTCATCCTACAACCCAAATCCAAAAAAAATAAATTAAAAAACCAATTTTAAATCTTTCAAAAATGAATTAAGAAGATTGTGAAAGTCAGTGATTATAATTTATATTTCACAAAATCCGTGAATTTGTATTATCCGTGGTTTAAATGTTTAAAATCATTATTAAAATTAACAACAAGCAATTATAATATGCAGATTGCGGATGTCGTTTCAAGTTTCAAGTAATCGCAATTTCTAACAATAATTATTATTATAAAATGCTATTAGCTTTTAACAAAGACTTAAATGTTATGATTGGTTAATAATAGTAAATACCATTAATTTAGAATGAATTCTATTATTATTCAAAAGGAGTTTTATTATTGAGAAGGTGTTTTTATTATTTAGAAGGAGTTTTCTGTTTTTAGAAGGACTGCAATTAGAAGCAATTCTTCTAATTTTTAGAAGGAGCAATAATATTTGCCCATTATAAAATAATAAATTAATAACTAACTTTACACGATACAAAAAAAAAGCAAAACAAGAAAAATAACAAAAAAAAAACAATTGACAGGTTTTTTTTTACACAGCGATTTAAATCCAAATACTTATATCGCCGCTATTTTAAATTGCGTATTGTATATTTTTCTTTTCTTTTCTTTTCTTTTCTTTTCATTATGTTATGTCTGCCTGTCTCCTTTGACTTTCGACATGTACACTTACCATTTAACATTTTTCTGCTTCCCTTACAACATTTAAACCGTACATATGTCAATAAATTGCCATAGGTAGAGTTGTTCGTATTTCATTTTGTAGGTATAATACAAATTGTTGGATATAACGTTGAACTTAACCAATGCAAATAAAAAATATCTTCGTTGCAAAAAAAAAAAAAAAATATTTCACTGTATAGAAATGTCAAAATTAGTTTACAGCGAAGCGAATAGTGTTCGGTGGTTGTAATTGATTTTTGATGTGTACTTTAAGCTGTTTTTTGTGGTTTTTTTTATTATTTTAATAAATACAATCACGATAAATTTTTCAAACAAATAATGAAATAATATTAAAGGAATTTAAATAAATTTGCCATAAGTTGTGATTAATCAAAATAAATGAAATAAAATTTGTATTTAAATGTTGTACTTATAATAAAAGAAAAAAAAGAAAGAAGAAAACTGTGAATGAATTTATCGGTAAAACGGATAATGAAAAATTAATAAGTGTTTTTTTTTCTTCTCTCATTAATTTCACTTGCCCTGCAATAAAGAATTTATTGTAAAAACATATTTTATTTTGTTTGTGCAAGAAACTCAGCCTAAAACAGAATTTAGCTGAACATACTTTCTTTAATAATTCATATAAGTAAGTAATCAATTAATTGAACTGAAAAGTAGAAAAAACTAGAAAAAAAAGAAAATACGTTAACCGAATTACATACATAAATTATACAGTATTTGATAATTAGTGTCATTTATTTTTCCCAAGTGAACAAATAAAATTGCCTATAAATTTTTTTTTTTTTTTGTTATAAACTTCGTTTTTTCATATTTTGGATACTTAGTTAGTGGATGTTTGCAGTGAATCAATACTTATCAATTTAATATAGAAATGTATGACTAAAAATAAATTGTCTACCAATATATCAATGAAAAATTATAGTTATTTGTTTTCTGGATGATTGAAAATTAATTGAGAATAATTAAAGTAACCGATCTTCAACACCCTCTACAAAAAAAATCATATATATATGAATAATATGACAAACTACCACCTACATGACCACTCACACGCACATGTAAAAAAATCAATGTTTTTAAGGCGTATCGGTTTATCGAAGACTTACGTTTACGTTCTATTTTTCTCACTGTCTTTCTTTAATGTGCGTTACATTCGTAAATTTTTAATTAATTATTTAGCATTTTCAATTTATTGCGTTTATTTTTTATTTTTAAATAAATGTAAATTATTTAAAAATTAAACGCAAACAAAAAAAAATTTTTTTTTGTCCATATTTATGCTAAACAATAAAAATCTGTTAACAACTTAGTATTTATAAAAACAAAGTTTAGTTAGCTACATACATGCAAATATAACGTAGGTCTTTTGCCATTTGTTCGAAAATTAAGCCCAACGATAAAATACAGTCATGGTTACACCTTACATGTCATACAATACACTTGCAAACTCAGCCATCACACATACAAACGATAAATAACAAAATAAAAAAATATATAAGTATATGAAATAAAACATTTATTTTGATCAACCACCCACTTCGACCATCAACCCTCTAAAAAAATCTGAAAATCACACACATTACATTTTGTACAATATTGCATATTATTTGTCTATGCTCCTTAAATAATATTCTGTGTCATCATCACTATAATTGTTTTCATATTATTGTTGTAATGTGTTATAAATATTTGTCGTCGTTTTAATCTACTAGTAAAATAATTATGATAACATATTTTTTAATTGTAAATTGCTAATTTTAAAATATGGCTGTTTTAACAATAAATCGAAAAATATTCTAATAAGGATTATTTTTTCTTTTCTTTTCTTCTAAATGTCTATTTATTTATTTTTTTGTTTTTGGAACAAATCTAAAAAACATTTTGTGTACATGTGTATAAAATCAAATTCAGTTTGTGTCGTTTGACGAGTAGTTAACCTCTGCATATTTATTAAATATAATAATTTGAATTAAAATTCTGGATTTGACATTTTGAAAATGACAATTGATCATTTTTTTTTCAATGAATTGCAAATACGAAGTTTATAAATTGTTATCTACAGTCTGGTGAATATTCTATCAATTTATTTATTCTATATTATCAGGAATGAAGTAGACGATAAAATACCAACGGGTGGGCCTAGAAGATCGTCGTTACAAAGGTCGGCGACTCTTCCGGCAAACCCAAACAATCATCCCATACTCAGAAATCATCAATTGTACCAGCACCATCATCATCACAATCGAAATATTAACCGGAACGTAACATTTCGTGTACGTTCAACATCAACAGATCAGCCAGCTGAAGAAAATAATGTATGTAAATATTATTTTTATTTTTTTTTTTTAATTGAAAAGTAGCATAAATACAAAACGGTATCAGTTGAGAATTGAAATAGCCTTTTGTTTCACAACGTTAAATTAAAATGACAATCATGAAGGTGTTCAACTGTTCAATTTATATTTAATTTTATTGTTTTTTTTTTTTTTTTTTTTTTTTTTATAAGAAAATTGAAACTATGTCGGTATTATTATTATTAATCTTGTAAAATAATTTAACAAACTAAACAAATAAGCATAAGTACTTTCTATTTTCTTTTGTCATTTAATTAAGAACTATTTTTATTAAAATTTAAAAGTATAACAATGTAGCTCGATAACAATGTATGTAAGCGGTGTAAATAAATAAATAAATAAATTACCCTTGTATTTTATTCAGTAAGTTTTTACTTGTTAAGTACTTACATATTTATAACATGATATTTTTATGGAATTTAATCATTTGATTTTTCAACAGTTGATAATTTAATTGTAAATGAATAGAAAAGTGGCTGTTTTAACCACATGCCATTAAAATAAATGAGGTTTATCTTATGGCACCGTGTATTAAGTAAATATTATTTACATTTGTTTTTAGAACAACAATATAAACATTAAAATGGCATCTGAAGATCTTTTACAACCTGGTCATGTTGTTAAAGAACGATGGAAGGTTGTACGAAAAATTGGTGGTGGTGGATTTGGCGAAATATATGAGGGACAAGACTTAATAACACGTGAGCAGGTTGCACTAAAAGTGGAATCTGCACGACAACCAAAACAAGTACTTAAAATGGAAGTTGCAGTTTTGAAGAAATTGCAAGGTAATTTGTCTGAAATCTCTCTTACTTTTTGTTTTTTTTTTCTTTTTTTCTCATAAAAATTTATGCTAAAAATAAAATTACTTTATTGATTGTATTTGTAGGAAAGCAACATGTTTGTCGCTTTATAGGATGTGGTCGAAATGACCGTTTTAATTATGTTGTGATGCAATTGCAAGGCAAAAACTTAGCTGAGTTAAGACGTGCGCAGCCGCGCGGTGCTTTTTCATTAAGTACAACACTACGCTTAGGCTTACAAATCTTAAGAGCCATTGAATCGATACATTCTGTTGGATTTTTGCATAGAGACATTAAACCAGTAAGTGGTTATTTATTTATTTTTCTTTTTAAACTTTCTTAACACATAAATTTGATAACCTGTCGCAAAAACACCATTTATGTTCTGAGATCTTTTTTGATTTATCTTCTTAATCGAATTAGAATAAACTGTTAAATAAAATTTGGTGTAAAAGCTACGGTTCGACACGAGAAATATTGCGTTTTGAATTTAAATTCATTTAACTGATGTCAAAAATTCGTTCTCAATGTTTTATATTTTATTCTAGAGTAATTTTTCAATTGGTCGCCTTCCATACAATTGTAGACTTGTGTATATGCTAGATTTTGGTTTGGCCCGCCAATATACAACCGGTACAGGTGAAGTGAGATGTCCTCGTGCAGCTGCTGGTTTTCGTGGTACTGTACGTTATGCATCAATAAATGCGCATCGGAATCGTGAAATGGGTCGTCATGATGATTTATGGTCATTATTTTATATGTTGGTTGAATTTGTAAATGGACAATTGCCTTGGCGAAAAATTAAAGATAAAGAGCAGGTTAATACTTTTCTATGATTTTGTAAATAATTTTTATAAATTAATTTATTGGTATCGTTTCAATAGGTTGGACTTATGAAGGAAAAATACGATCATAAATTATTACTAAAACATTTGCCTTCGGATTTAACAAAATTTTTAGAACACATACAAACATTAGGCTACGCTGATAAGCCAGATTATCCAGTAAGTAAACAGAAATTTCAATTAAATGTCTCTGAACCAAATTTGTGTCACAAAAAAATAACATATATGGGTAATCTTTGACTCTGAGATCTTCATTTATTGTTTCGAAAATGAAATATCGAAAAAATGATATCGTGAATCCTTTAAACTAATTAAATTGAAAATATCTATAGATGCTATCAACATTATTTGAACGTTGTATGAAGCGTCGCGGTGTCAAAGACAGTGATCCATACGATTGGGAAAAACTTGATAGTGCAGCTCAAGCGATTGGTAATAATGTTAATAGCCAAAATAATTTGCCAAGCAATATGCAAAGTCACATACAATTGAAAACAACTGATCAAATTCATGGCGGTGCAGGTAGTACAGCAGCTATTGCTGTTATGGGTGGCATTGCTGGTAATGTCACAACACAGATGACATTAGCTGGAACAAATGCTAGTGGATTAGAATACGTGAGTATATTAATGGTTTTATTTGATACCCAACATTTTTATTTTATTGTAGAAAATATTTTTTTTTTGTGATGTATGCGTGTGGGTCATTTAAATGACATTAAATAATAGTGACTAGTGTTTTATTTATAGTTATATATTTGTTTATTGTCTTGTATTTTACATGTTTGTTAAAAAAAAAAAAACTACAGAAACAATCATAATTTTAATTTAAAAACATCAAGTTAGAAAATCATTTAGTTTTATCGATGTTTCTGTTCAGATTATAAATGTTATGTCTCTCCAATTTGTATATATTGTATATTATTCGTTTCGGAATAGCAACAACCAAATGAATAATATTCTCAATTTCTATAATTTGAGGCACACTAATTGCACAAATTAATAAAACGTAGCTAAGAATTTCATTTAATAATTAGTACTTTATGAGTTTTCGAATACCTGTATGTTTTAAACTTATTGACTTTTAAATATTCCATCTTATCATTTTATTGAAAAATCGTTACTACAAAATCATTCATAACTGTTCTTACTGCTCTAATTTGATATTTGTAATCTTAATTTTAAAAATCGAAAAAAAAAACTACACAGGCGCGTCGTCGTAGAACAATAATAGATGGTGGTGATACCGTTGCTAATACAGAAAATACAGAACCAGTTAATCAACAACACAGAGAAAAGGTAAAAAAAAATATCATTCTTTGGTTGATTTCTTGCCACCGCACCGTGCCGCCTATTTTAATATATGTTTAATATATGTAATATGTATAATGTATATATAAAATTATATAATCTGTAGTTATATAATCTGTATCATATACAGGGTCAGTGAAACTACCCCGCACTTTTTTCCTAAAATATAATAGCAAGGGATTGACAAGTTTTTTTTCTACCGCTGGTCACATTTAGTCAATATTTAGAGAACGGTACAACCTCATTTATGGGTAAATGGTACATCTTACAGAAAATTAAGCTATGTTTGACTCCTATTTATTTTTAATGACGCAAATTTTCTTCACATTGTCAATCCCACCAACTAAAAATAAAATTTTCGCTACACAGCTTTGTTATTGTGTGATTTGAATAATAGGCCATAGGCTCAAAACGATTAACGCTTAATATTCAAAAGCGCTAAAGCTCAAAATCATAGCAGCGCAATTTTTTTTTATAGCGGAAACCGATTGCTGTGATGCTCGAGCTAACGACACCAAATGAATTAGAGCAAGTTCGGTTAACCCGTGCATAATAGATATGATTTTCTCGTCTATGGAAAAGTTGTAGAGGAATACACGAAATGATGATATAAAATGGTTAGAAGCTTTTTCTATTAACCAAAATTCATCTCTTTTACCACGTTTTTTTTTGTTTTTTGACGGGTTCAGGTTTTCTTAAGTGGATATGTATAGTGGTCGGATATTGGTGATCAATATACCAAAGGATCAACAATATTGTGCTCGATAAAATACATAAATTTAAGACTCAATCTGGATGTTTATTGGCTCTAGGGATCCGACTTTGTAGTGGAAGATGCAAATAAAAAAAACAACCTGCCAATGGAGTACACGACTTCATTTTTATAAGAAATTTAAAAAAAGAGCAAAACCGCCGAAAAAAAAATTGGATCCCGAGCCAAAAAAACGAACTAGTAAAAAACGTCAGTATGTATATTTTTGTCAAAAAAAATCTGCGTCTTTTGGTATATCGACCATCATAATCCGCCAAACTTGAAATGCCATACCGCCCAAAAAAAAAGCAGGCAAATTTTCACCAGATTACAAGTGGTCAAAAAAAAAATTGCCTTTTTTTCAAAATTCAACCGAATTTGTCAAAAATGAAGTAACATATTTTCTTTTAGAGTTAAGTGACCGGATTGAATGAAATCAACTACCTATATATGTACATATTTTGAATAAAATTCTGGGTGACATTTTTAACCAATCTATTCACAGCTTGTTTTAGAATGCTTTTCATCATTTTTAGATCAAATCAGTAATAACAATATTCCTCTAAATTTGTCCTACATACGTCAAAATTATATCTTTAATATATGCTTTTTAAAAAAATAGAAGAATATCGGCGATTTTTAACTGAAAGACACACGATATTTCGAAATTGTCTAACGACTTTTAAAACATTTCATAAACATTATTTGGATATTGCTTCTCTTTATCTCTTTAAGGATTCTAAGGATTTTAACACAGACACGACTTTTTAACATTTGTAACATCTACAAGAATGCAGATAGCAGACGCACTGTCACAAAAAGACATGTCTGAGTTAAAAATCCTTACAAATCTTACAAACCCTACTTACGTCATGCTTTAATAAATTTCGAAAATATACTTACATACTTTGCTGGGTAGTTTTCAACTGAATTATATAATAATATATTATAATACTTAACTTATGCAACAAATATCACTTAAGAGATTCATGCTGTGCTTTAACATTAATATTTTAATTTTTGATCTTCTCCAACTGATTTTTATTTCTAAATATAATGAATTTGCGCACAATCATTTCTATATACATCAAGTACTTCAAATACACCGGTTGCACTGAATATTTTTACTTACATTATACTCAAATAGCTTTTTTATCTGTTTATACAACGTGGTAGATGCGCTTTTTGTAGTATGTATGATGTTCACGCACAATACAATTTTGTGTAAAACTTCTGGCGATAGAATATGTTCATTTATTTGTTGATTGCATTTTATGTTATATCCTTCACTTGTGAAAAAGCTGATAAACTAATAATTTTATACCTTACAGTGGTAAGAAATGTATAAAATTCAAACCATAAACTTAAACAGGTATAACAAGGTATATTTTAGACCTTTCATACCATAATTATCCCTTTATATAATATGTAATGTTCATACTATTTATTGGTATAAAATTGTTTGTTTATCATTTTTTTCACAAGGGTACTTTATGAATAAAGTTTTAATATAATGCGATAGAACTTATCGGAGGCATAAACACGACGCGTCGGTGTAACCACTAACAAAAAACATGTCCCAAGAAATAGCAATGAGGTATTTCACTCTAAATAATTTATGTTCTTTTTATAACATAAATACAAACTTTATGTAATTCTAATCAATAATTGTTAATTAGCTTTAAGATCAGATGCATTTTTTATTAAGAAAATTTGATTTTAAAAATGCAAAAATGTATCGTTTTATTTCGGATTTCATGCAAGTGTCAAAAAATGGTTGTTTGTATGGTGAGAAAAGGGATATTTTCTACCAAAACTTCATTCTTTGCCGAAAGTGTTTTAAAATTTTAATTTCAATGGGTAATTAAGAGTAATTAATAAAAATAATAACATAGAATTGTTTATATTTGCTACTAGAATATTTTGAATACAAAAAAAGTGGGTGTTAGAAAAAGTGAAATACCTCATTCCAAATAATTCTTAAAAATTCCAAACAATTCCAAACAATTCCAAACAATTCCTAAAAATTCCTGAAAATTCCAAAAATGTCTAATTGTCTGTCCCAAAAATTCCGATAGTGGTTACTAGGGTGGCCCCCAAATTGACTTTTTTCTCGAAACCTAAATGGCGCCCTTCAAAAATATGCGAATGGATATAGAAAAAGAGATTATGATGTCCTAGCGCATTTGGATAACGTTTAGAGGTATCGAAAAACAATTGAAAATGAGAAAAATTGCATTTTTTTTTACTTTACTCACCCCTAAAACATATTTGGACAACCCTGGTATCCAATAACTTATTTACTTAGATAATTTAAACACCTTTCAAGGGAACTATGATTCACAAAAATCGGATAATAATTGACGATTTTATGCATTTTTAACTGACTTTCCGTCATTCTATTCTAATATAAAAAATAATACTTTTGCCATATTTTGCATTGCCATATATTTTTTTTATATTAGAATAGAATGACGGTAAGTCAGTTAAAAATTCATAAAATCGTCAATTATTATCCGATTTTGGTGAACCATAGTTCCCTTGAAAGGTGTTTAAATTATCTAAGTAAATAAGTTTTTGGATATCAGGGTTGTCCAAATATGTTTTAGGGGTGAGTAAAGTAAAAAAATGCAATTTTTCTCATTTTCAATTGTTTTTCGACACCTCTAAACGTTATCCAAATGCGCTAGGAATTCATATTCTCTTTTTCTATATCCATTCGCAGATTTTTGAGGGGTGCCATTTAGGTTTCGAGAAAAAAGTCAATTTGAGGCCACCCTAGTGTTTACCCCCTCGCATAAACATTAGGACCGTTCGATTAATAATTCAAGATAAGTTGGGATAATAAACCACTATTTTTCTGCATTGAAACATTTTCAAAATTTTCATTTATAATTTGAGAATATTACGAAAGCTTCGAATAATAACACAACATTTATTATTTTAATTTAATTCTCAGAATTTCACCTATTTTATTGCACTTTTTTATATATCAGTGTTACGAAAGATGATTTTGTAGATAAATCGTAGATAATCAGATATTTTAATATAACTTCGGAATAAATTGGAAATTACTGAAATGGTTTTTTTGCAGAAATTTGCTGATGAGTTACAGATTAGTTACAAATCTACAAATGCCTATTTATTCCCTTTTATTTTACGCAATAATTGGTCAAAGTATAAATTATCTATTATCTATAGATGATTTTTGTGCATAATTTCCACTTTAACCAATTATTGCGTAAACTAAAATGGAACAGGTATTTGTAGATTTGTAACTAATTTGTAACTAATGAGCAATTTTCTGCAAAAAACCATTTCAGTAATTTCCAATTTATTCCGAAGTTATACTAAAAATTCTAGTTATCTACAATTTATCTAAAAAAAAAAATCTTTCCCAACAATATAAAATGTTATTACATTAGTATGTTTTGCGCAAATTACAAACACTTCTCGTTTATCCTGGCTTTAAAATAGATTCTTTCTTTATTTTGTTTTGTACTAAAAAGTAATTTGTTTCGTTTCAATGTGTTATTATTCTAAGCCGAAAGCATTATTCAATTTCAAGGCGAACTCAAAACGATTTCTAACGATTTCTCTTTTTGAAAAAAAAAATCTGTCTAAGCTTTTATATATAATTACATCTAACGATGGCCAATTTTGGTTGATTTTATCATAAATTTGATTGATTTATGATTTTTATCAGATATTTGATAGTTTGTTGTTAATTTTTTCTATTTGGTTTTTTTTTTTTTATTTTTATTTTTTTCGTTTTGCATTTTGAGCAGATGCAAGTTGATAAAAATTGTAATGCAACTATGACCACACAAAATAATCAAATTGTTGTTTTGGGTGGCGGAAAATTACAAAACAATTCATCTCTACAACAACAACAACAACAACAAACACCGCAGCAAGAAAGCGATGTTCAAAACACGGTTAGTAGTGCACAATTACAACAGCAGCCACAGCAACAGCAATTGCCGCAAACAAATAATATGCAACAAAATACGATTAATATGATAATTACGAATATGCAACAGCAACAGAACAGTCCTGTTTCAATTAATAAGGTAAATAAGCTATAATTGCCTAGAAATGAATATCGCACTATTGCCGCTATGATAAATTTTCATGTATTATTTTATATTTTATAGGTTCAAAAAATTGCGAGCGAAACGATGATACCAACGTTTCGTTCCGGTGCCGAGTCTCCATTTAAAAGTAATAGTGGTGGAACTGGACACCATCATCATCATCATCATCACCATCACCATCACAGTACAAGCTATACAGCTGCAGCAAAAGGCGATAGTAAAAAGATATTAAATAGCGAAACTAATCAAAATCAATGCAATAGTCCAATAAAGCGTCGTTCAACTTCTCAAATTGACAATGATATGGATAATCACTTGAATAATGAAAACTTAATAAGCAATACATCAGCAATACCGTTATTACCATTAAAATCGAATCAAGAAAAAACAACATATGGTCGTCTACGTGTTTTAACAGCACCGCCAACTAGTGTCCATGAAATATGTGCAACTGGAGGTGGTGCAACCACTGCATCCGAGACTGCTTCACCACGCGAAATTGATGGTTCACCGTTTTCATTTGATATTAAAGGAGGTGTATGCAATGAAGGTGGTGTTGGTCGACGTAATGTTACAAGCAGCGGAAGTGTTGGTGCAGCTACTACTGCGGCAACCAGACGATCCAATTTAAGACCATCATCTGGGACGGGATCGACGCAGCGATTAAGCGGCGGAAATCGTGATCATTCAGTAACCCAATTTGCACTTATCGATGATGATAATGTGTCAGCATTGCAACAGGTTTGTTATTCGCTTGAATCAAATATTCATTCTCGATAACAATATAATATTTATTTTTCTCATATAAAAAATAGGTCACAAGAGGGGGTGGTGCTTTAACGTTGGCATCTCAATGGAAAAGTCAGTTTGATGATTCTGAAGAAACAACGGATAATGAATGGAAACAAGAACCACAGGTAAATATAAATTCATGAAATTTTATTTTGTGTAAACTGTGATGTTGTACTGTAAATTTATTTTTAATTTTTAAACTTATAAAGAGTCCTGATCATCGTGATAAAAGTCATATAGCATCGCAATCTCAACAACATACACCACAACAATATATTCAATGTAATAAACATTCAAAGAAAAAAGATTCCAAACGAAAAAAGTATGAATTAATTATTAAATATTTAATACTAATTAATTGTGCGTAAATTACTAATTTCGTTTTTCTCTTTCATTATAGATATCTTAATATTGCTGGTATCGAAAATTATACAAATTTACAAGATATCTTACCACATTGTTGGTCTGAACCATCTTTGGGTAATATTATAAGACGTGATTTAGAACCTCCATTACTACAGCAGGCTGCATTTGATGATACTGTAAGTAAAAATATCATTGTTAATAATGTTTATGTACTTCAAGCCTTGCGAAAATCAGCATGAAACCTATACATCACTTCTTTCAAGGTTTTCGCAATAACTCAATTTAACAGCAGAAACTTTCTAGAAACGATATTTAAATGTTCAATCAATTGTTAAAGAAATTTTTCAAAAATTTATATATATTTCACTTTTTATATCAAATAGATATTTCGGATGGATATTATACGTAATGTTAGTGTTCGTGAACAATTCGTAGACGGTGTTGGTGACACAGGAAATCCATCAGCTAATAATAACTCATTGAAATTAAAATTACATCGATACAGTTTGCCCAATATAATATTTAAAGAGACTGAATTACCATTAATACCATCACAATTGGATCATGAATTGTTAAATAAAAAAATTGACATGGAAATAGCAATGTTACAACGTCAATATATGGTTAATATAACAGAATTGCAAGCAGATTCGTCCTTACCGAAATTACTAATAGCACAACATTTGAACAAACTACAAGATACTCAATCAAGTAATATTGGTGTTATTGACAATGCTAATGCTAATGCTAATGATAACGATAACGATAATCGTTATGATGAAGATATTAATGGTGATGAGGAATGTGCCATTAGTGGTCGTTTGGAAATTCGTGTCATACCACAACATGAGCAACAGCTTCAACATCAACAGCAGCATAGTCCAAATCCAGAAGAATCAATTTATTTTGATGCAATTACAAATGGTGGTGGTGGTGGCAATAGTAGTAATATAAATGCTATTAATGCTATAATTAATGCTAAAAGTTGTATTGCAGCTGATAATAACAATTCAAAGAAAATCACAAATAAAAAATTTCAATCAGGTGGAGGAGGTGTATTGCTTGCACCTGTAACTGATGGACGAAATAATATTGGAGCTATTACTGATTCGACAATACTAAATCTAAAAAAATATCGTGTTGTGCCGTCTACTGGTACTAATCGTATTTTGGCTGACGGTGGCAATAATGAATTGAATTGTAGTACGAATAGTACCAGTGTTTATGCAGAAGATGGTGATGTTGATACGGCGGTGGTCACTGGCACCGGAGTAATTGATTCTTCAGCAACAATTGATGATAATGGTGGCGATGCATTTGTAACAGCCGCAACAACAATAACAAAATTATCAAATGTGCCTGATAATTGTGCTTCAAGCGATGACATTTGCAATGATAGTAATGGTGATAAGAAAGAATTTCCTGTGATCTCATATTCTCCTAATCCTACTCCTCCTCCTCCTCCTCCAACAACAACAACAACAAATAGTAGTTGTTACAATAATAAGCTATTATCAAAACAATTAAATGCTTGCGGTGGTAGTAGTGGTCCAGATATAACATCATCAATATCAAATCTAAAAAAAGATAGCAAAATTCCTGTATTTAATCCAAATCTTAGAATAGCGAAATGTGCTTCATGGGCCGGTAGTGATCTACCGTTGTCACCAGCGGAAATTCAAGATCTTACGCCAGGTACGTAGGTGTGTAGTGTTTATTAGTAGCATCTTCCCTTTATTAATTTATATTTGTCCGAGCAACAAAAATAAAAATTCTTCACTATACATTTTTGATTTAAATATAGGATTACGCCGTCGTCGTCAAAATGCAGAAAAATACGTTACCGATCCATCACAATTAAATTTACGTTTCTCACGTCCAAAATCACGAAATATGATGCGGTAAGTACCACAGCACATTAACTATATCCAATGAATTCATCAATTTGTTTAGTTAGTTGTCTTTTTGAATTATTAATTAAATTATAAAAAGATAAAAATTAAATTTTATTTCCAATATTCAAAACGAAATAAATTTAAATTATTCGAAAAATGAAAAATAATTGGCAACACAAAACCAAACCATTTAATTTTTATAGAAATCGTGGTGTGCCATCACACTTATTAGGTGCTGGTCATTTTGATGACAATTCATCCGACAATAGTAGTGATGAAAAGTTAATACAGCAACCGATATCAAAAACAACAATAGCAAATTTAACACAAACTGGAGACGGTAATAGTGACCCCATTACTAATACTGACAATATTATTAATTCTACGCCTGTACAAATGAGTTCTTCACAATCATTAACACCAAAAATACCGTTACCACATTTGATTAATAACAATAACAGCAGCGGAATAAATGAAAATAGTTTGATTAATTTAAATGTTGTCGTTGATCATTTTAAACATCATGACAATGTTACCGATGCTACCATTGATGCTGTCAATGACTGTATTAATGATAAAAATGTCATTAAATTAATGAATAATAAACGTGCTTTAAATAGTAGTACTAGCTGTAGTAATGTTGGTGACAATACAAGTATTTGTGATAATCAGCAACAACAAAAACAAGAAAAACAATCAAATTATAATGATGATGTTGATAATGATGATGATGATGGTGGTGGTGGTGGTGGTGGTGATATTTATGGAACTGATAATATTGGTGATAATAATATTGTTGGTGATGGTGATAATGGTGATGCAATTAATCCATTTATTAATAATATTGATGGTAAAAATGAAATTCCCCCACCACCAGGTGCTCCAAAACCAGAAAATACAGCACGCTTACGTCGCTATCGTTTAAATTTAGAATAAATATTTAAAAAGAAATTTGTTGCAAGCAATTTAAAATAAAAATAATAAAATTAAAAAAAAAAAATTAAAAATAAATATGTAATACCAACATTAATATAAAACACATTGCAATTGAAATACTACTTTTGCGTTTGAAAGGGTGTCCTTGTCTACTTCTGTAAATGCGTCCATGTGTAAAGTTGTGTGTTTTGTTTATATATATTTTTAATTGTAACTATTTTGCTTTGTTTCCCATTTTCAAGAAACAATAGATACATCTCCTTTTTTTCTTTTAACAAACACAAACATGAAAAACGAACGAAACCACACACATGCAAACATACCCTTGACTCTTCACTCCTAAAACATATATATCTACCACTACCACTACCATTACCGAACACATCTAATATTTATTTAAAAAAAAAAAAAAAAAACTTAAAATATAAATATAATACCAAAAACTACATTTAATTATAATATAATTATAATTATAAATATAAAAAAAAAAATATAAACGCATAATTAGTAATTAATAAAAAAAAAAAAAAGTTAAAAATAAAAATCTTGTCATAACGATGCGCTTATTATTATTATTATTATTATTATTATTATTATTATTATTATTATTATTATTATTATTATTATTATTATTATTAT
>JAABKK020019019.1:3970-19221 GCA_011634745.2 Catotricha subobsoleta | reverse complement strand
GCGCTGTCAAAAAAACTACACAATTGCGTACTTTTTACATAAAGCGTACTTTTTACATGAAGCGTATTGATTTACGCACGTAAAGAGCTAACTCAGGAACACCCTTATTATGTTAACATATTTCTTGTGTGCGTTGTGAATTATAATAAGCTTCTAATAATTTTGTATTCTGCTTACTGAGCATATTTAATGAGATGTGTTTCTTGTAGTGCTTCTCAAAAAATTATTTATTATATAAATGGATAATGTACTTCTATATGGTAGTAAGTACGTAATTTCAAACATATATTTAATATACATAATATCTATAATTATTGTATATGTATTTATTTATATGTTTTACTAAATTTCTCGTCTTCAGAAAACTAATTGTGCTAAGTTAATTCTTTAAGGGAAGTTTGGCGGCGGAAATATCTTGGCTAAATTAAATTTAGGACAAGCCTGTCCACCAAACCCCTAATTTAGGTTGTGATCACTGCGTAATCATTTTTCTCAAAAATGTATTCTTTTTATTGAACATCAAACATTCGACTATATATCGAAACGTTTCCGATTATCAATTATTTTCCTCATTAAATTAATGTTTATTATTATTTAAATAGCTATTAACTGAGAATCAAAATAATAAATAATTGTTTATTTTATTAAATTTCTATTTACTGTTATAGATTTTAGAATAACCTTCAGTTAATAATAATAATAATAATTTATTCATTCAATCATTAATAATTAATACATTCTGGCAAGTATGTTGATTGTTGAGTACTGAGCAGTACTTACCTACTAATATTTATGAATCTTCACTGCGATCGTAACAGCATTATTATGTAATAAAACATTTTACACTTATTGAATACATGGTACTTAAAGATTAAATCTAGCAAAATAGAACAAAATTACTAGATAGATGAAAAAAAAAAAATTAAGTTTAACTTTCAATCAATTTATTGAAGGAATATTTTTACAGTTGAATGATTTATTTGTCCAGTCTTCCATTAATATGCTTAAGTGATGAATCTTAAACTTCACACTTACCTATTACTTATCACCATATCATATAACTAAACTAATTGGCAATTATCTCAGTCAGAAAAAAATACTTACTAAAGCATTCGGTTCTTTTTGAATTAATTACAATTGCAAAGAATTTTTTTTTTTTTTTTGTCATTTTAAATTAGCACCTAGCAGTTTATCGTTTTTGTAAATAAAAAAAGAAAAAACATAATGTTCGTATTTATATTAATTTACGAATTTCTTTGCTGCGTTTCATTAAAATCATTATAAAAAGAAAAATATGACCAACAATGTTACATTTTTATGAAATAAATGCATTGTTAACTAACTCTAATATTTGCTCTGTTCACATTCTTATATATATGAACGAAAAATAATAATAATAATATTAATATAATTATGATGGTAAAGTTCTTTGGCCCATCAACAACTTTTTATTTCAGTTCAATAAATGAACAATTTTTTTATTTATTTTTTTTTTTTTTGTGAATACATATACATTATACATATAAATATATAATGTTGTTGGTAATGCCGATAGGCCATTTTTAATCGGGTTTCGCTTCAAGCGGGTATATAATTGATATTATTTAATGTTTAATTTAAATTCGGTGCGATGTTTATACATTTAGCAATTTCCGTTAGACAATTATCGCACTAATTTTAAAGAACTTGTTTTTTTCTTCATCATCTACTTCTTCTTTTTCTTCGTCTTCTTTTGTGCTTTATTTGTTGGTGATATTTTTACGGCACTGGAGATATCGAAATGTTTCTTTATTCATTTTTGAAATAAATTGGCTTTTGTGGATTTTATTCAATTTTAAACATTGCAAATATATTACATTCAAAAGAAATTGTTAAATTCGTAAAATTCAATTACAATAATAAAAATTAAATCGATTTTGATAGAATATTGAATTTAATATTTTTATTTTGAACGGATTCTTTATTCGATTCTATTCTTATCTTTAATCGTTTTCATTATACATATTTTCTATTTGTTCGTAAATTTCGCATTAAATTAATTTAATAATACAACTTTAATACAATTTGTAACTATAATTTATAAATTGTCGAAAAAAAAAATTAAATTATAAGATCAACTCAGCAAATTTACTATTTGCTATTTTTAATATTATTTAGCACGCAAACTATATATGCTTAGGAATATGAAACGCAACTCTAATATATCTAGAAGCTTAAAACTTATATTTATAAGATTATTCTTCAATTTTTTTTTTTTTTGATTTTTTTTAAAGATCTTTTCATGTGTAGCTGCTGACCTTCTATTTGAAATGATTACTAATTGTTATAATTTTCTACACGTAATCCTCCTCTATCACGTAATTTCTTAATTACTTCATTTTATTTATCTAATGGAAACAATTTCTAATAATTTCAGGTAAGCAATTAGAGTGTTGTAAGTACAACAATTAACTAAAATGTGACATATTTAGACATTTCACATTATACGAATGGAATCTTAATAATAAAATATGGTTATAAAAAGTTAAAATGGCTGTCAAATAATTTAAATTTCATACCAAGGTTTTTCTAGGGCATCATTCAAAGGGATGACAATAAATCATCCATAAATTCGGATATTGTTCCCATAAATTCGAATTTTTCCCATAACTTTTGAATATTTTTCCCATAACTTTTGGATATTCTTCCCATAAATCGAATATTTTTCCCATTTTTAAGGAATGTATCAAAAATTTATAGGAAGAATATCCGATTTATGGGAAGAATATCCAAAAGTTATGGGGAAAATATTCGATTTATGGGGGGAAATATTCGAATTTATGGGATCAATATATTTAACCCATAACCCAAAGAACATTTTCTTCTTCCTTTTTAAGAAATATAAGGTACTCAAAGTGAGTAATTTAACATGATAGAAAAAAAATCGAAAATAATAATAAATAAATAAACATTTATTTAGATAATAATAATTCATCAAAGATTTTTGCAATGGAAAATTTAAGAAGAAGGATTTTATCCAATATTTGACAACATTTAAAAATCTATATAGGAATCTATTATGTTGTTAAAAATATGTTATGTGCCATGTTGTTGAGAGTGTATCCTTTTATAAGATTCTAATAAAAAAAAAAAAAAAAATTAAAAACAAAAGAAACATAAAAGTTTTAATATTATATGTAGATACTTTTTTCGGTTCCTTTTTTAAAATGATTTTCTTCAACAAATAATTCTTGCTGTTTAATAATTTTTTATTTTTATTATTTTTTTGTTATTTAATTCTACTGTCTATATCAGCACATCTAAAGGTACCTAAGTATCCCGTGTCTATATTTAATATATTTACGTGTAGTAGTTTGGGATAACTTCGTTTTCTTTTACATGTTTCTTATTTTAGAAAAGAAAAAAAAAACAAACAAACAAACAAACAAACAAAAAAATAAATAAGAAGAAGAAGAAGAAGTAAAAAAAAAAATATAAGAAGAAAAAAATGAAGAGATATCACAGATCGGTTTTCGCGCGGCATTTCGTTTTAATATTATAAGTACGGTGGGTATAGAAAAACGCCATCATCCATCGTCATATAGAAAAAGAATATAAATTAGA
This sequence comes from Catotricha subobsoleta, assembly GCA_011634745.2. Lineage (NCBI taxonomy): Eukaryota > Metazoa > Arthropoda > Insecta > Diptera > Cecidomyiidae > Catotricha > Catotricha subobsoleta. The sequence goes on along the minus strand of JAABKK020019019.1, from coordinate 15,618 downwards.
ACCTCGCTGAAGGTATCGTAGCGCAGTAAAATACTAATGAAAAGAAGAAGAAGAGAATACAAAAAAAGACAAAAAAGAAGAAGTAATCCTCATCAACACAATATATATAGATATTAGATATGGATAAAGATACCCAGCCAGCCAGCCAGCCTGTATACCACGCATTGTGTTATAAATATGAATATACATATATATTTTGTATGTGCACGCCGCGATATGTTTTTACTGAGTTGGTATATTAGTTTGGTATTTATATTGAAAATAGTATTGTGGTGGGGCAAGACTCTCTTAAGCAACAGTTCTTAATGAAAATCAAGCATTTCGTTTGGTGAACTTGACTTTGAAACTTTATTACTCGCGATACTTAGCCGGCGACAAAAGAAAAAAAACTTATAGAACATAATTTAAAAATAGTTTTCATACAATTTTGGGAAAGAATTTATTTTATTTTATTTTTTATAAAAAGTAGAGAAGTAACAAGTTATAGTATTTTGTAATTTCAGTGCGTTATTATTATTAGTTTTTTTGGTGTAATTTCGTAAAATTATTTTGGTTTTTAAGTTGCTTAATTATTATTTTTGTTTTTGTTTTGTTGTAAAGAATTGTGATCAATAACAAATTTCCATTTATAAAATGAAATTATTAATTTTGTGTCTTTTATGTGCAGTAGTTGCAGGTTTGTACAAACATTTTTATTCATAACTCGTAATATTAACATTTCTATTAAGCATTTGAATTAAGATTTATCTGTTATTGCATAATTATTATCATATTTTCCAGCTTTAAAATATATTACATATTAATGTGACTTCTGATCATTTATACTCCAAACAACGAACCTCATTTTGAAGAAGTTACTACACAAAAAAATGAAAAAAATAAAAAGATTTAAAAATTACCATAAAACTTAAGTAAAATGTCGGTGGGTCAGCGGCACTTATCATAATTTCGTGCTTCCGGTGTAATTTTTTTTTAATATGTTTTAGCGCGAGATAGAGGAGTACTCTGAAAGGTGTTTTTGTTCGTTTGTTTGTTTGCCTATATTTTCTCTCTCTTTATTCCAAAATAAGACATTTAATTTATATTTTTAAACTATGAAAATTTAATTTTATAAATTGTAGCATTGTGTTATTTAGTATTGGGATGCTAACATCTGAAATTTAATAGAAAATGCTGCTATCAATTGATTTCATATTTAATTCAAAAGATGTAAATATTTTTTTTTCTATTTCTTTCGTTTGTAAATTATTTGTTTTGAGTTAAAAAAATAAAAAGCTAAGAAAAAAAAAATGTGTAGGTACTTCAATAATTAGCATTATTATTGCGTAAATACATTAATCTAAATTGTCATATTTAGTGAATACCTTATTCATAAGGCTGTGTATTGACAAAACAAATCTTACGAATTATTACGTTTAGTTTTGAAGCATCGAATTTGTCATTCAAACAAATGCATTTTTATGAATCTATTTCCTCTCATTTTTGTTTATGGTGCCGAGGGAAAATTAGAAACATGAAATGAATTAGAATTCAATATAAGCAAGCATAAATATAAAATTAAATAAAAAAAAAATTGTTGGCCTTGATAAAGCTATGCTTTTTTATGTTGAATTGAACATGGTTTCATATTTGATGAAAATGTAAAATTTGTTCTTTTCTTTGGCGAAACCAAATTTAAACGTTAAATGGCTATAATTATATTTAATAATAATAAATATACTCACAAATAATACTTCATTAAATTCTTTTTTTTTTTAGCAAAATTTTATATGTCTTATTGCACATATTGAACTAAGGTCTGTCTAATCGTTGAGAAATTAAATTAAAATTAAAATTAGAATTTATTTTTTATATAATACGTAAAAACAAATTTACTTACGGCTTACGGTTTGGAATTAAATCTTAAACATTGTGTCTACAAAAAAAAAAAAAATGTGAACGTTAATCACTTTATTAAAATCTCAGATATTTGAATGAAATTTTTTTTTTTCTGTTTTTGCAAAGATCATAGAATTAAGTTTATTTTTTCTATTTATAAAATTTATTTATTTATCAAATAAATATTTTCCGTCAAAATGTAAGCTATATAGAATTGTGGTGGTAGCGGTATTCTCTGCTATCTCTAAAAAAAAAAAAAAAATTATTAAAAATTATTTAAACTTAAATGCATTTAATCTTAATAGACGGTACCTTCAACCTGAAAGAGCGGAAATGTTGTTGGCAAAATATTTATTTATTTAATTTGAATGCAAATATTATTCCACAAAACAGTTAGCCCGCATCCCTCTTCATACATATTATATATGATGTTTATTGTAGATATGATGTATATTGTCATCGAGTAAATATGCTTTTCGTTTTCGGTTCACCTTTTGTGATGGTACCATTTTTGCTTTTAATCTTTTGTACAATTTAATTGGCTTGAAAAAAAACAGAAAAAAACCAAAATGATTTCCTATTTATTTCATAATTTTGATATTTTATCTGGAAATTTTATTTATTATGTGTTTTGTGTTTTAATGTGTTATTAACCTCATACTGAGCTAAATATTATTTTATCCATTATTTTTGGAAAATAATTAGATTCTGCCATATTTTTTTACGCTCAAGATTTTCTTTCAATTGTGTGTTATACAAAATACAATTATTACATTTCCGAATAAAAAAAAAAAAAAATAAACAGACAAAATATATTTAGACAGTCGAGCAAGCATGCTATTCAATCGTCAATTGCGTTAAAATTACATTTAGCTCGCACCTTTTTTTATCTATCATATAACTAAATAACTCTATCTAACTATAAAAGGAAATCTATTGTTTCCGTTTAACAAACTATATATTATATATAGACATAAAACCATCTAAGACGATGCGTGTAAATTTACCTACAATCCCGCCGTACCCTGTGTTAGCATTAAACTTTTAATGTACATACAGTTGAATACAATACAAATAAAAAAAAAATTATTACCTCTTCTAAATTTGAGTTGATTGACTTCTAAATTAAATTAAATATATACCTGTGCTCAGTTCACAAGTACTTCTCAAAAACACCAATTAATCTTTAAATACCCATTCTGCTGTTATTACAAATAAAAAAAAAAGAATTAAAACGAAAAAAAAAATCATCGAGCAAGTTAAGAAAAATATTTATAAATATAATTGCACCAAGTTCTCATCATTTTTTTGTCAGATTTTTTTTTTCTTTTTAAAACATTTCGTATGGCAGATAGCTCTTACGCTATCACGCCCGCCGACAAGTCGCCTAGTCAGTACCAGGTTTTCTTTACATTTTTTTCTCTTTAAGTTTGTATAAAAAAAAAAAAAAAATTAAAAAGAAGAATTATGATGCTCGCAAGTATGTTTTTTTTTTATCCGTAATAGAGTATAATAAATACATTGTGTATATAAAAATGTGTTATATTTTGAAAATAAGAAACATCAGTAGCCGTTTAATTTTATATTAAAACTATAAGATATACTTATAGGTACGCAGTCATTATGCACGTATATGCGACATACTGTGTATGATGATAATGGAGGCACCCATGTATACCTGCATTTTTATTTTATTTGATTTCATGAATGATACAATGAATACAAACTGCAACAGGGACAATTGTATGATGTGGTTTATGTGGTTGTTATTTTTTTTTTACATTTGTCATTGAATGAATGATATTATAAGGGTTTTGAATGACTCAAATTATAACAATTCTAGAAATTCACGTATTGACACCATTGGGCCCACATGATATTATATTCTGAATTTAATGTCCTACGATCATTTCATATATGTAGAACGCAGTCCTGTTCTTACTAAGATCATTCGAATTAAAATTCACTCTAATAATTAGAGAGCATCTACCAGATTTTGAAAATAAAAATTCTTAACATTTGTTTTTACATCTTTTTTTTTTCTTTGAATATCTCTTGACCTCTAATGTTTACATTTTAAGTAAATTTATTTTATTTACTTGTTCTTGACCTTTTTTTTTTAATTTTTGACCTTTTGACCTGATATGATATCCATATAATTAAATAAGTAGCCAAATTTAAAAATCTAATACAAGAAAATGAAATAAAAAAAAAAAAAACAAGAAAACTAAACGAATATGAAATATGCTGTTACAAAACCTTAAATCTTAACAAAAGTACATTTTTGTGAAGTCATTTTCTGTCGTTAGCGTATTTATTCATTTATACAAAATTCAAAATGCGATGGTGTCAACGTACATATATTTATATATATATATATTTATATATGCCGTGTCTGTATGTTAGTATTTTGAGAAATGCACAAGTAATATATAAAATTTATGACCGATACCATATTATTATCATAATAAAAGATTCAAAGAATTATAATGTGACACATTATAATATGATTAATAATACACACGCAAGCTGTTCTAACAATACAATGCATTTTTTAAGGTGTTTTTCGTGCAATGAGTTAAAATGCATAACATGCTATGGTTGTACACCGTACGCACTCTATACCTTATTTTGTACGACGAATATATTTTATTAATACTTACCTTAGATATTGTTTTGTACGTGATATATATATATATATATACGTTATAATGGTATGATGTTATATATATTCGGTTAAATTCTAGTATCAGGTCTCCTTATAGATTGAATTGAAGGTAAGAAAAATTGAAAATACAAATACATCGATAAGTAAGATATTCAACATATATTAGTTATTACTATATTAAATATATTTTAAATAAGTGTGTATTTAGTGCAAACAATGAATTTATCTTATACTTATGCATGCTCATATGTGCGAGAATGTCTTTTTGAACATATTAGAAATTTAATATGTTATTGCCTTCTATTTTTTTTTTTATTATTAATATGAGCTTAACCTAACAGGCATCGCACAATAAACCATATTTCAATCAATTTGATGGCTAACAGTTTTCTTAAAATTGTATTTTGTTGATGATGATACATATAGTAGATAAATTGAAACAATAAATAGAAACTAATCAATGATTTACCAAAGAAATTTAATGTACTGTGTGAGTTAAGGAATTAAGCTATAAATAGTAAAAACAGATGTACTCAAATACCTAGGATCTAAGACTAAGAAGTAACACTTGTTGAGAATCACTTATTTAAATTCTTATGATTTAAATATTATCTTTTGAGAATTTTCTATAAAATCGGTTAAAAAAAAATACAAGTAAAATAATTATTTAATTTTTTTTTTATAAAAATCAACACAACGCATCTAATTTTTACCATTCATATCTGAATACAGAGAAAAAAAAAGAAATTATGACCATTCACCAGTTTTCACTGTATGCTAAACACCGTTTTGCATACCTAACATGCAACATACATGGAATATTTCAATAAATAGCGAAAAGGTTTTCTTTTCGTATTGATTACATAATCAATACATGCAATACATGCATAAATGGCGTACGTATCTCTACCTCCTTGCGTGCAAAATTATTCAGTAAAGAAAAAAAAACTTGTTAGTAATTATTTATTTTGCATTTTCATCGTGATAAAAGAAATAAATATTTGTATAAAATAAAAATGGGAGCCCTATTTGTAACTATGTATTTATTCAAACTATAAATCACGTATAAAAATATTCGATTGCAAAAGTAAAATTTTTTTTTTTGCGCACAATTGGATTGTATCCGAAATAGAAGAATTACAATAAAAATATAAATAATTATTTGTATAATGTAATAGCATATGCATTACAAAAAAATAATCATCTTATGTTTAGGATCACATTTTATAATATTTAATCCATAATACAAAAACATAATTACAAATTTCATTTATTTTCAAAATGTAATCAGGAATGAATTATTTGAAATTGTCTTTTATCAAACTTAACATATTTTAAAATGAAATCCATTCAATCACAGGATTGCATTACTGTAATGCATATGTTCCGTCTTTAGATTAGTTGATCTGCGAAGCTTCTGAAGTATCAAAATTATAATAATAAGATGGTGGGCGTAGCGATAAAAAAAAATAACTATAAAATTATTCGACCAATTTACTTATGTTTATGTTTCGTTCTTAGTCTGTGATTAAATTGAATATTAAATGATCGTTACGTATTGTGTATACTCTATTTATAATAGCATCTTTTATTATGTAATTATGAGGTATTCAATTCTACATATATTGTTGATATAATGTCTGTAATTGTAAAATACATGAAAATTTAATTAACAAGTTCACGTTAAAAATGTATTTAAAATAAAAATTAATGAATATTTGCTTGTTTGTTAACAATTCTATAACATAACCGAGTGTACCTAATATTCTATTCATTGTACACTCTACATCTGTATAACATGATTATAAATCTTTTTACATATACTCATGTTCGTATATGTATAGCGCATTTTATCGAATATTCTACATACAACTTTAATAAGTAAATGAAGAAGAAAATAAGAAGACAAAAAAATGTAAATAACTTTTTATTCAAACTCTGATATATTTATTTTAAAGCAATGCGAGCGCATCGATCTTGATCGCTAATTAAAAGTTTATTAGCTTTTTTAACTAGAAGCTTGCTAATGACGTTAATGAAGCTTATAGACATATATTTTTACTTTTAATACATATGACAATTTCAGCTCATTAAAGTCGTGTGCATGTCTAAATTTAGTAAATTTCTGTACACGTACAAGTACATGTTATAGATTTTCTCCTGTCGCACGATTCTGAATTAAATGGGTGTTCTTCTATATATGTTAAATAAATTAACGCCTATTTTTTTTATTGTTTATTACAGGTCAACGAATCACAACAATTCAATTAGAAGGCGTCCAATATTTTGTAAGCCGCATGAATCCTTATTCACCGGAACTAAACTATTTCCTTTCCTATCAATACTGTCGATCATTAGGTTTACAATTGGCATCATTTGAAACAAAAGAAAAAGTTGAATCAATGAGTCAATATCTACAAAATGCTGGTTACAGTAAATATGATTTTTGGACATCTGGTAATCGCTTGGGTACTGGAATGTTTTTATGGATGAGTACAGGTCTACCATTTAACGCTACTTTTGATTACTTTGAAAATTCAAATGACGCTGTTAAATCTGGTCTTCTTGATCCAGTTGATCATAATAGTAACACATCTCCACAACGTACAGCTCGAGACAGGTATAAAATAGCGTAAATAAATTTGTATTTATTTTTTTAATATTTTTATTTCTTTATCTTTCAACATATTAATTCTTTCTATTTGTTTATTTTATTGCGAATATTGCAGTAGCAGCGGCTTAGAAAAAGGATGTGTTATGTTACAAGCACCAGGTTTACGATGGGCTCCAGAAGATTGTTCTGCCGTTAAAGATTTCATTTGTGAACAAACCAGATGTTATTATTACAATTATGGCAGTATTCCTGTATCATCTGCACAGGGGTAAGGTAGATAAAGAAAGAGAATGAAAGAATAAAAGAGAGAGAAAAAGTGCGGCAATCCAATTCAATCAACCAATAAATTTCAATAAAATTAGGTGAGCTAACCCTTTTCCACCAACTTATCTTTAAACTGTAAGTTCTATAAATATTGTTTTTAAAACGAAATGATTAAAATTTACTAACATTTTCAAACATTGGTGGCATGGGGTTAGTTTTATTTTTATATATTTTTAAAAATGACATCAAAACGTCACAGTTTCAATTTCATTATTTTATAAATATTATTATTAAAAAATTCGAACATCATTAACCCGTTTACTTTTATATTTATTTCATTAGCCGACCATTAACATCAACAACAACACCATCATCAATGGTCACATTTGTCACATCATCACCAACATTAGCACCAACCACCGCAAATATTATAAGTACAACTGCATATACAACAACACCATTACCACTTCTATTAGCTGTTAAAACAATATCTGAAGATAAAAAATCACCATCACCATTTGGATCACTTAAAGTACTAATCGATAATGTATCAACTGAAAGTCAAGCAGATGAAGAAAAATCCGATGAAAAAGAGCACATTTCTGAAGAATCATCATCACAGATAAATGATATTGATGAAAATGAATCAATGAATCATGCGGAACAAAATCCACATACTGTTGTTGAGGAAAAAATTATCGAAGATATTCCCGAACAAAATGATGATTTACAGGATGAAATTTCAGAAAAAATTGAAGAAACAACGTCAGTGGAACAACGTTTAAAAAAAATCTCCGAAGAAATTGAGAAATATAGTAACATGGATAACGAAAGTGATATTCATGGGCGACAAAGTTTCTTTTCATTATCCGATTTAATTAAAACGTTACGTCCAACTGATAAAAAAATTATACCACAAATTGATTCGGACTATTCAAATACAATGCATGTTTTAGGTGAAACATCGTCGATTGTAAATGGTGAGGATTCGAGAAAAATTAAAGATGTTGATTTACGGCAAACAAATCGAGCTCTTTACTAAATTAAATTTATAATTAAGAAAAATTACGTTTAATGTTGTATTTAATTTTTGTAGTTTTTAATTTTCATTATTATTATTACTATTTTTTTTTTTTTCATTTTTAATTTTTATATTTTTTTTTTTGTATTTGTACGCATAAATAATTTTAGAGTTTATTTTGTCTTAGCTTTAAATAGATTCTCATTAGGTAATCATTATTGCAACAAAGATCCTCGAACAAATATCATAACAATCAAAAAATCAAAAACAAAAATCATTTATCCAGCATAAAAAAATAAAAATATTAGATAAATCGAATCAAAATCACATAAATTAAGTACATTTATAATAGTTTTTTTAATTATAAATTTACAATTTAGTAAGAATTAGTTATTATAATTTATGTGGTATACCTATTTTCCTAAAAATTAATGTATAAATAATTTCAAATAATTGTTTAATTTTTGAATTTGATATTCTTTTAATTGTTCACATGATTTAAATAAAATTCATTAGACTATCGATTATACGATATTTATATACCAATATACCATAATATCGCCGGCTGACACATAATTTCTCGTTATTGATAATTTTGTCTTCGATATAAAAAAAATATGCGCTTATCAGTATCATCCGTTCATGAAGTCTTCTTTTCTATCAAATACAAATTACTCTACGGGTAAACTAATTTTTTTTAGGCTATAAGTTTGTCTAATCTGTTGACATGATTTGAAAATAGGTATACCCAAATACGTAAATAAAAAGAAGATGTTAATTAAAATATATAAAATAAGAGTCGTTTTGCATGTTTATAACTTAGTGCAGTGGCTACCACAAAATATTATATTTCATAGTTTGCATTTCAAAAAGTCTCAATATATTCATAAATCAGCAAATCATCAATCATCTTCGACATTCTAAAAGCATCATATGCCTATAAAATAATGTAAAGGCGAATTAATAAAAAAAAATCATAATATTTAGTAGGATTACCATAAAATTTTTCATTGAAATGCACAAAAAAAAAAAATGCTTTTGTATTTATATAACATATTTATTTATTTAAGTATATTTAGTATATAATATTAAAATCATTTTTTTGACAAATGGATAATGCTAAAAGCGTTTCACACGTATTTTGATAGCTTACGATATACCTAATAGTTTGTGTTAAAATATTTTGTGCTAGCCATGCATTATTTTTGTATGGTAAATATCGGCTTATTGCATAAGAAATTTTAAGAGTTCATATTTTTTATTATTTTGATGAGATGGTGTGTGTCTCATTTGTACTTTTTATTTAAAAATGTTAATATAATGATATTGGAATTTAAAAAAAAAAAAAAATAATAAGAGACAATATTTGTCGCAAATAAAAAATATTAGAAATTAATTGTTTTAGGGTTTTTTCTTTATTTATCTATTGTCAGTTAGAATCCGAAAATAACAACAAAACTATAGTAAATGCGTTACCTTTCATTAAGTTGTTCTCAGGTAAGTTGCAATCAGAATTTAAGAATCAAAGAATACAATAAATAATAAATGCGGCAAGCAGACGTGCGCATGGTCGTGAAGAAGACCTTTTAAACGTTGAATATAATTTCTATCAAAAAATATACGAATTAAATAATGAAGAAAAATAAATGAAATGACTTACCATAGCAGCTACTTCTTTAATTCTGATTTTTGGCTTAGGTAGGTCGATTGACTTAGTCATTGTCATTTTTATTATTATTTTACTTTAAATGTGACGCTAGTGTACTGTGTACTTCATAATATGTATAGGAAAACGCCGTTTAAGATCGAAATTTTCACATTTATCACAAGCGCGTTTTTCATGTAATAAAAATGATTCACTGTGGTCAGCGTTAGTTTTTTTTTCAGCGAGTCTGACTTTGATGAAAATGATTTGTTAAAGACCGTTGTTTTATTTATATCAACTGTTGCATACATCATTTTTCGTTCATTATGCTGATCAAAAAGAAAATCCGGTTCTTGGAACTTTATTTTTCACATTAATTAAATAAAGCACATTTGCAACAAATGAAATAGTTACCACTGTTTTTTTTTTTTTTTATATATAATAAACAATTATTGGTTTCGTAAATCAAACTATTTTGATTACTATCAGCGATTATAATCAAAATGATTATTATTGAAATAATCATGATTATTTTCATCTCTGTCCCCGCAAATATGGCTACATAGATGAATGAATGGTTACAATTTTATTCAAATGAATTACAAATGGAATTGTCCTAGAGATTTCAATTTGTGTATGTGTTATATAAATTTATATTATTATTAATATTAAAATGATCTCGATTTTTATCTGACGAGGAAGCATTGACCTTTATATAAAAAATATCAGACTATGCTATTAGAGTTCGAATCCCAACAATTTTTTTCAAAATTGTTCCACTGTGTAATAAAGTATTCAATTTTACTCATTTCATCGAACAGATTCTTTTATTTTATTTAAAATGTAAGTTCTAAAAATAATTCGAAAACTAAAATAAAACAATGATTTTAACATTTTCAATATTTAATTTTTTGTATTTTTATTCTTTTTTTTTTTTTTTTTTAAACAGCATACTACTGTTTCGGCATCGTTTTGCATTGATGTGCAAATATATTATAATTATTTTCTTTTTTTGTTTTTATAATTTCAATATAATTTTATTTGTTTTTAATTTTATAATTCTTTAAAAATTTTATATTCTTCTAGATTTTATTTGTTTCAATAAATTTTCAATATAATTATTATTATTATCAACATTTGTTATTTACTGTTCATTTTTAAACTTAAACTTATTTATTATTATAATCAGATTCATGGCAGCATAATTTTTATTATATCATTGTGTCATAACAAAAGAGAACCATCTGTTGGATTTGGATATTCTGAATGGTTCAAAGCTATGTGATGTGACGATTCTAATCCACTATATACAATATTTCATTAAATCTGAATTAATTGCATTTTTAAATTGCTCAAATTTATGGATTAAAAGTGGGAATTTAATCATATGTTTGGAAAAGTATGTAAAATATAAATGAGTATTCACTTAAATGCGTACATCTGCGACATCGTAAATGCTTAAGTTTATGCTGAAAAATAATAAATGACAACTGTCAAATTAACCGATCTACGAATTTAAGTTCTTAAGGTAGGTTTACTTTTTACGAGAAATGAATCA